>JBDJHY010000049.1:21574096-21585710 GCA_039654485.1 Withania somnifera | reverse complement strand
ATATTATCCAGAATCAGAAATTAAGTTTTTTGGATACGTGCGACCGACTCTTTTTGAGACGTCATCTTTTGAGTCCACACCTGACGACTTACTAAACACAACGTGGTGCTTTGGAAGGGCGGATGTGGATTTTTTTAAAACATAATAGCCAGAAATAGAATTTTGTGATCAAAATTAACCTATAAATTTTTTGAAATACGTGAGATCAACTTCATTTAAGCCGAGATCTTATAATACGAGAGTTAGTAATAAATTAAATTATTAAACTTAGTCATTTTAATTAATATGACGGTAATAAATAAGTTTAAGCTGATTAAGACCAATGTATAACTAAAACAGGCTCTAAACTCCACTAGGTGATTCATGATATTTGATTTGGGAAAGTTACGCAACATAACCTACTTATAGAGAAAATAAAGCAAAAATAACTTAATTTTGGAAATTATATTTTATAGCAAGCTTTTTAAGTGGCTACGCGTTGTATTCACTGTATCTAGGTATGAAATTCTAAAAACAAATACAATTAAAATAATAACTCTTTATATACTCTCACTTTTCTTTTTCTACATGTCTTTTTCTCTTTCTTTCTACTTTATATTTTCACCTCTCACTTTGGATTTATATCAACAAATACAATTTATATTTTGTAAAATTGTATAAAAATAAAATACGGTTATATAAGAAATTAATTATATAATTTTTATATAAAATATAAATACAAACATAAAATACATATCAATACATTGATAATATAAATTTAGTAAATACATCTGATAAGTCCTAAAACTTACCAGGGTAATAATCCGCCTGAGAACCACGAACAAAAGAGCTTTCAAACTTGTTAACAAAGGATCACGAACGTCCCTACAAAACAAAAAGGCCCAGGGTGGTTCCCGGGGTTGTTCTGAGAGTTCCCAAAGTATTTAGTGGATGTAAATTCAGAGTATTGAGCGTACTTGTTTTCCTGGCCTGAACTCTTATAGATGCTTGGTGCCCGATAAGGAGAGGAGTTAATCTTTACGTGATTTTCGGGATTGATAAAGCTAATTATGGCAATCCTAATCCTACCATAACTCTACCACGTATTCAGGGTAGTACCTTCCATATATAACTCTTCCTCATTTAGGAGTCTTTAATTGCAGTAAATATCAATTATTAACATTGTTACCGTTATTTATGTGGGCCTCTGCTATTGGGCCCACTTCGTTTAGGTGGACCCATTTTGTTTAGGCCATACTCCTACAAAACACAAGGAAGTCGTGGAGGTGCCAATGTGGCCCAGAACGGCCCAGAAAGTTCACTGCTTGTTTAGAAAGAGAACAATGGGCTAAATCCTTGGGCTTAATTTTTGGTGTTCCTGGGCCTCAACTCCAGAAAGCATATATGGACTGAACTGTACCATTTTAGGCCCAAGATGTGGCATAAAGCTTTCGTCTTTGGGCCATTTCTCTTTGTACCCCATAACCTTAAATCACACTATCAAAAATATGCCAATAAATTGGGATTTCCCTATTGGTCCAGGTCATTTTGGGGCAGGCAGATCATTTATGATGAAGAGGATGAGCTTCAAGAGAATGGTTGAGGGTTCTTGCAAAATAGAATCATGCAGTACTAGATACGAGATAGATTTTCCAAAGAACAAGGCCTTTTTTCGAATAAGCCAATTCATTTGGGACCCTGTAGATTCACTCTTTTTCCAATTCAAAGATCAGCCCCTGGGAGTGATCTGGTAGATCTTGATCTGTGAATCAGAATACTATTTCAATTTCATTCTCTCCCCTCCAAAATCTCTCTGAGACACCATGAAACCCAATTGTTAAATTGCATTGATATCTCTCCTCCAAAAATGGTTCCTCTTTTATTTTATCTCCTACAATGTCTTAGTTTATTTTATCCAACTCTGATGTTTAATATGATAGAAATTATTAATAAAAAAAGATACTTTCAATGAAAATGACATAGATCTTTATACTTGTGAACTAAAGTTACTTTCTTTACAACTATATATCCTAAGCTTTTAATTACATATTACTTGCTCTGACTAAGAGTACAATATATTCTTTATTAGTCAAAAAGTTTATCAAAACTCCCTCTGATTTACTAATAAATGTTATCAATCTTCGACATACAACTTTTCCACAAACCAAAAAAACATTTGTCACGTCATACAAACACAATCTTTTTTTATTTACAATCTCCCAAGTTTGTTGCCATGCTGAACATGAAATTTAACAAATGTTCATATATTTCCACCCTGCCTCTAATTATTGTGTTGTTCACTGATAAATTAGAGACAGAATGCACCCACGTGCAATCATGCATGAGACATCATTTGTAAAATTCATGGGATTTACCAACCATAATAGCAATAGAACTAGAGTGACTATGAAACATCATTGGTCATATTTATTAACAATGAAAAAAGGCATTCAAGAAAAAGGGTAAATTTGACTTCACAAATAATTCACATTCCTCTTGGTCGTAATGTCAATCACAGCTCTTCCATACCCAAAAAATGAAAAAGAATGAAAGAAAGAAAAGTCCCTTGCCCATTTGTAAAGTAGAATTTCCTTTGCTTTTATAAAGTTTCTTCTAAAGCATAAATGCTCTCTAGCTACTAATATACATACTATATATCTGCTTTAGTCTTTAGCTTGGTGTAAAGGACCACAGCAACCAAATAAAAAAAAACTATTATGCGTCAAAACATGTACATCCTATTCGGATATGGTAGATCAGATTACTAATAAAGAATTTGTTCCCTTATTAATGAAAAAAATGAGAAGATGGAGGAATAACTATTATATCTAATATGGGAGCCACTTAATGCTAAAGTATAAGCAACGTGCGTAAAGTTTTATAGATATACTCATGTTAATGAATTATTATTTATTAGTTTTAAGATTTATTTTTATGTTATATCTATCTTTTATGTTAGGTTATTCATGATCCCTATGTCTCAGTTGGAGAAGGCAAATATGCCATATTAGTCGAGTAGGATTATTTCCATAGCGAGTTGGATAAATTCAGGATTCGTTTGCTTAATATAATTTATTGCTGTCAAAAAAAAAAAATGAAGTGTCCCTTTTCAATTCAATTAGGAATTGAATAATTGCACTATGTCCCACAATTAGTATGAAAATGAATTGTCATTTGTCGTGGTAGAATAGATTAATTGAGTAAAGAAATAATGATAAACGACAAAGTCAAAAAGGACCTCGCTTCTTGTTAACTGATTGAACATTTTGTTATGATATATATATATATATATGAACTTCATGATACATTTAGAGGCTTTTCCTTGATCTACATATTGATTAAATTTAATTTAATCACTCAGGGGCGCCTCTATTTTTTCTATGGCTCCGGACATTATTTTTTATAATAATAAATTATAATTTTTTTTAAAAAAAATAAATATTATTTATAAAAAAATTAATTTTTAATTAAAAAATAATTAAGTCCTCTTTAGGCCATTAATATGCTTAAGCCACCTCAAATCTGATTTTTTTTTTTATTGATAAGGATTTGATTCCCTGTATTATAATCCCGTCCCCTTACCCTTGCCCCCAATTTTTTTTTCCCAAAAATTAAAGAGAGTATGAGATTTTTCAATTTCTCGTTTCATGTTCTTTGTGCATTAATCATCAAATAAACTATTATTAAAAGCTAATAGCACTTCGAATAAATATGAAAAAATAAGTCGAAGATCGGTAAAACAAATTCTTTTTTCCACTTTCAAAAGCTCTAATTCCACATCAATTATTTTTAATTATATCGACAAATAATTCTCCCAAAAAACATATAAAAATGGTGGGCTCAAACTAATTCAAAGACATTTTTATATGTGTAATATTATTCCTTTTGGGCCAAATTCACACGATTTTCTCTAAAAAACCTCACACTATTAAGAGATTCACACCGGATAAAAAACCGAGATTCGCACTCCATCACTCCGCCAGATCACCGAACTCTTCCCGCTGAAGGTGCGCTCTGATACCAGTTGTTGAGCTTTCCAGCCCAAAAACACTCTTTCATAGTGTAATATTATCCGCTTTGGGCCAAGATCACGCTATTTTTTCTAAAAGGATTCACACCATTAAGAGATCCTACACCTTATATGTAGCTTCTCAATCCTTTTAATTACTAATGTGGAATTTTTATTCGCACATTCAATAATCTACCCCTTAAACTAAGTTTCACGTGGACCACCGCCACCATGATTCACCGATCACTGAGACTCACCGTATGTCACCCACATCGTCTGAGTATTTTTAAGACAACTGAAGCTTGCTGGTATCTTCTTTTGTGTGTGTGCACCTCCAAGCCAGTAAGGATAAGCAAATTGAGCTTCGTAGCACTCTACCACTCCATCATATCACCAAAACTCATCCTATTGAACTTAAGCTCTAGTACTAGTCGTTGGGCTCAAACCACCCAACAATGCTCTTACATGGTGTGATATTGTTCATTTCAAGTAAAATTCACATAATTTTTTTTAAAATCATCACATTATTAAAAAACCATACACCTTATATATAGTTCCGATTATTTTAATTACTAATGTAGGATCTTTATTCCTATACTACATTTACTAAGGAAAAATCAAAGCCGCATATACATTAAACTCGCACAAACTAAATTCAAAAAGGGGTTTTGTAATCAATGATGCACCTAACTAATTGTGAGTGGGAAACATGAGAGGCAAGACAAAAAGAAACAAACAAGCTTAGCAGTCAAGCCAAGAAGTATAGAAGCAATAACGAGCATTAGTGCTTGCTTCTTCAAATAATTTATGCATGAAAATTTAAATCAGTCAAATTAATTAATATTTTCATAGTTTCAAAATTTAGTCCAGCGTGAAACTAAGAAAGAGAGATGTGACTAAGACGGCATGTAAGCAAATTGTGCACGCTAAGAGAAGAGGAAAGATATTCGCAATGACTTTTTTTTTATTTTTTTTTTCAATTTAGTTATTTATTTTTGTAAATTAAGAAAATAATTTTTACTTCTTTCTCATATTACCCGCAACATTAAATAGCCACATAAAATAAAAATGATTAAAATTAAAATTTTAAAATATAATTAATAAAAATAATTTAATAAAATATATATATATATATATATATAATTAATATTTTGTGAAGGAACGTGTTTAAATATTAGTAATTGGTTAAAGAATGAATAAAAGAAAGAGGTAGCAATGATGAGAGTATACTACCATGCACGAGTGTTGTTTCTTCTTGGAGGTTTCACTCAACTTGCAAGGCTGTCATCTTAGTGCTCTTCTTTTGCCAATCACTTTTTAATACTCCCAAAGTATATAAATTATCAGGGAAAAGTCTCTTTCATTTTGTCGTTGCAACAATTACATTTTACCTCTTCGCCATAACTTTCTTTTGGGATGTTTCAAACATCTTACTCTATTAATTTAAACAAGTCCACTTTTCTTTTGCTTAAAACATTTTAAAATTCGTTGCACTTTACCAATTCTTTACTTTAATGTAGATTTTCTCATATTTCTTCAAAGTTTAATTTGTTTCTCCTCCATCACATCAATTGTTAAAAGTTACCAAAAAAATGAAAGTATAAATAAACTACTGACAGAGACAGTTCTTAATTTTCATTTTCTATAAACTCAAAAGAGTCCATTAACTGAAGATCATCTCTATTTTTGTCCATATTATATCATGCTCACTGTACAACAAGACACATTTGGTCCTAATTATTGACAAAAAAGATAAGCAAATCCCTTTAACATTAGTATCAATATAACATGAACTTTTTCTTTTCCAGCTGACTAGCCAGAACTTCTTCTCCACTTTCATTTTTTCCTCACTTACCCTTTAATCCAAATTAAAAAATTATAAGGTCAAACACACCCTTGAATTTATTCAAAAATTTCATAGAAACACTTAAATTTAATCATGTTCTAATTGAACACAATACTAAATACAACTTTATTCCAATTACGCGCAATAAGTTGACTTGATATTTTATCAGTGACACACATGTAATTAATTGTATGATATGGAAAATAATATTTCACATGCACTACTTTATTCATCCATATGTCAAAATATATTTTTTAATACGTAAAGAATAATTTTTAATAAGTAAAGTATTATTTTTCATGTCATAAAATTAATTACACATCATACGATAAACTTAATTTTCTTTTGTCAGCCAGTGAAGAACTAAATATTATTTCATATACTAAAATATTATTTCACATATGCTATTTTGCTTATCCGTATATGAGAATATATAATATTTTTTTAGTATATGAAATATTATTTTTTGCACCATATAATTAATTATTTGTATAATATTTATAAAACATTAAGTCGGCTTGTTGTATTTAAATAAAATTAAGTTGTGTATAATATTGTGTCTAATTGAAACATGAGTAAGCTTAAGTATATAAATAAAATAACTTTATATATAATATTATGCTTAAATGAAATATAATAAAATTTAATAATTTGAATAAAAAATTTAAACAAATTTAAAGAAGTGAATTATGTGTTTGGGCACATTTAAGCAAGCAAATACACTAGTGATTAGCCTATTACTTTTGAGAAAGAAAGCAAATACACTAGTGATTAGGACATACAAAAGTTATGGGCAAAGCTAGCATGGTAATGCTGCACATTCCATATGGGGGCACATTACTTTCTTCTTATTTTTTTTATTTTTTATTTTCAATTAATCAGCTTTTTATTGCATAAAATCTATTTAATAGAAAATATTTTTTAAAAAAAATTATTTTATACTTTAAAATTTTTAATTAAGACGAAAGAATTTTATTTATTCCATCACATGTTGACCTGATAAAATTATAAGAGAGCGAGATTTTAATTTACGGTCTCTAATTACTTACTTTATAAATTATAGTAATTTTATCTCAAATTATGAGTAAACAGATAATTCTTATAACAACAGTACAATTTACTGATAAATAAAATAAAGAAAAAAAGGTCATAACGTGTGGTGTATATAACCATGTGATACAACAATAAAAGGTCACTATTTAGTATTTATTTATGTTAACCTAAGTACTAATATTCATTTTGAATAGGTGGTTGTGTTTGATCGGGCGGATTTTTAATTTTAGTTATGTTTGATTGATCAAAATATTTTGAAAGAGGAAACAAAAAGTATTGCAGTTTCGTTTTAAAATATTTGTCACATTTCACTTCTCAAAAATCAATTTAATTAATTTTTATAATTAAATTAATTTGAAAAAAATATATTTTTAAATATAATTTGACTATTGAAACGTCAAATATGATAACATTCTCTTTTTCTTAATTTATATGTTACATTTCGCTTCTTGAGAGTCAAACAAATTAAGTTTGATAGTAAATTTTAACATACAATTTTTAATTTTTCTAAAATAAAATGTATATATTTAAAAATTAAAAAAGAAATATATATGGTAAGTCACAATGAATTGTAGAAATTTGAGGACAAAGACATCCTGAAATGTCGCTGTAAACAGACAATTTTGATAGAATTAAGATTACCTCCCTAGATTACGGATTTAATTAATATTGAATTCCAAGCTTAAACACACGTTCTCAGATTGAGATTATTATTAACCTTTTTCTACATTTTTCAACGACAAACCTCTTTGAGAGGGAACGGTTTGTCACCTTTGGGTTAACTTTCCTCTTTTTCCTATTTAAGAAATCAATCATGTATTAAAAAAAATGGACATAAAAAAGAAAAGGAAGCAAGAGAGGGAGAGAGGTTTATAATTGCACATTAAATCTACGTTCTTTTGGTTCAATTTGTTGTGTAATTTTTGCTATAAAAAGATACACGCAGTCAAAGGTATTAGGATAGATGGCCCTACTTAGTGCGGCTAGTGGAGTATGTATTTCTTTCTTTCTTAATTATTAATTTTGAGTTGAGTTCTATTATTATATAAAATTAATTTAATAAAAAAAACAACTTAAATTTAAATTTTGTTGATGTATGATATAAATACTGAACACCATATAAAATAACAAAAAAGTTCAAAAGTTTTGTTTGGCTCTGTTAGTCAAAGTTCAGCGCAAGTCGCTATCCGAAGACCAAAAGTTTGGCGCAATTTTGCATTGCATTGATTTTTCGCTTCTTAGCCTTGAAGAAGTTTAGTCCTATTGGGTCAAATTTGGACTTTCTAAATGTTTCTATTTCCATTACATTGAAATCCTTGAGGGGAAAATAAGAATTTGAATCTACAACTATTTGTTCTGAATGAACATTTGAATTCCCCTTGATTGTACAAGTATTGAATCGACTTTTTAACATCTCAAAAAGACCTTGAAAACAACTATTTTTAATCCGTTCTTCAACCAACATGTAGTGATGCGCTTTCACAGCGGGAACATATTGAGCAGTGCATAAATAGCCGATATATTTGGAGCTAGGACCCTTGTTCTCGTCCCTCAGGGGTCGTTTCAAATGTAGACTAAGTTTTAGGATTTAAGCCTCAAATTCGATTTTATCAGAAAATAATTTAAATCGATAAAGAATAAATAATACACAGAGATATATAGTGTTCACTCTCAATGAAGAGCTACATTCACTTTACCATTACAATTTTCACTATAAACCCAATTCGGGAGTTGTGTTTACAATTCTCTTTACACTCTTGGTGAAAGCTCTTTCAGAAAATCTCTCTTATGTGTTATTGTCTCTCAAAGACAAATACTAATTGAGTACGATTCTCTCAAGTTTTATTCCTATATATAGATAATGGGTGATGTTTTATTAAAAGTCAAAACAAACTCCAAATAAGAATAAATAACAAAATCATATTCCAAATAGAATTGGAAACCAAAAAGAGTAGAATTAGGATCCACAACAGCAAATCTCCCACTTGGAGACTAATCTCATCATCTGTAGCGGCGGCTTCAATCCGCATCCAAGGAGGCCAAATAAAGTTGCGCACAACTTCAGTTTATCATATGACACGATCTTCGTCAACATATCTGTTGGATTCTGACTCCATGGGATCCTCTCAAGCACTAGTACTCTATCTTCCAAGGCTGACCTGATGAAGTAATACCGGAGTTGTATGTGCTTCGTTCGAGCATGATAGACCGGGTTCTTTGCCAAATGAATGTCACTCTAACTATCACAATATATTATGCTCCCTTTGTGATCCTGCTTCAGTTCTTGCAGAAAGGATTATAGCTACATCGTCTCTTTCGCAACCTCCATCACAGCTATATACTCAGTCTCACAAATATAGAGAGCTATTATTTTCTGCAACTTTGAAACCCAATAAATCGCAGTACCTCTAAAGGTATAAACATACCCGGATTTGCTCTTCTGACTACCGACGTCACCACCATTGTCAGGATCAATATATCCTTGCAAATTGGCCTTTGACTTATGAAAACACAACGCTGAACTTGAATCCCTTTAGATACCCGAAGGTCCACTTCACAACCTCCAAATATTGTTTTCTCAGGTTACTCATAAATCTGATGACAATTCTCACTGCATGTGAAATATCTCGTCTCGTACATACCATTAGGTATATCAGGCTGCCAATCGTGGAGGCATAAGGAACCTTATCCATATACCTCATCTCATCCTCAATCAGCGGTGAGTTGCATCTTTGGATAGCCTAAAGTGACTAGCTAAAGGAATGCTAACTGACTTCACATCGTCTATCTAGAACCTCTTGAGAACCTTCTTCATGTATTCCTTTAGTGAAAGCTTGAGGCCCTTTTTACTTCTCGTAATTCTTATCTCGAGGATCTGTTTCACGACTCCCAAAATTTTCATCGTGAATTCTTCTGAGACAACTTCTTTTTTATTTTATCAATCTCATGTAGATCTACTCCAACGATCAACATGTCATCGACATAAAGGAGCAGTATCATGTAGGAGTCTTCAAATCTTTTGAAGTAACAAGCATGATCTGTCTCACACCTCGAGAATTCAGTTTTCTTCATAAACATATCAAACTTTTTATACCACTGTCTCGGAGCTTGTTACAGATCATATAGGCCTTTTGAAGGTTGCACACCATTTTCTCATTCTTTCTGACCTTAAAGCCTTCGGGTTGCTTCATGTAAATTTCCTCCTCCAAGCCACTGTGGAGAAAGGCCGTCTTCACGTCCATCTGTTGAAGATGTAGGTTTTCCTTGGCTACTAGCCGAAGAACTATTTTAAGTCACCAACTTGACCAGGCGAAAGAACATCTCTGTATACTTAATTCCTTCTTTCTGTTGAAATCCCTTCACAACCAGCTTTGCTTTGTAGTGCTTACTTTTATCGTGTTCCTCATTTATCCGGTAGACCCATTTATTCTGCAGTGCCTTATTCCGCCCGGTAACTTGGTTAACTCCCATGTGTGATTAGAAGATAGCTCCTACTTGGTCTACTCATCAACTCCATTCATCAACTCCGCTAACCCCATGTGTGATTGGAAGATAGTGAGTCTATCTTATCTTTCATCACCAACTCACACTTGTTCCTCTCAGGTAACTCGGCTAACTCCCATGTGTGATTGGAAGATAGCTTATCTATCTCATCTTTTATTGCCAGCTCCCATTTGATCTGCTCATCAATTTGCATCATATTGTTATAGCTTTCTGTCTCTCCTCTATCAGCGAGCAGGATGTAGTTGAGAGACTGAGAACCTGTGAACTGGATTGATGACTTTGGATGATATCCACAACTCTGTGACCAGCATCCGCTGATTTAACTCGGAGTCAATGTTGTCATCTACCTCCCCGTCACTGTCTTGTCGATTCTCCTCTCGAGCTGCTTGCTCTTCTGCTGTAGGGATGTCTCTTAGGTCCACGGTTTCAGACTCCTTCCTCACAAAGACTCTGATTTCTGAGCTCTCTCAAAGCTTGTCCTTGTACATTACTTCCTCATTAAAAACAATGTTCTTACTTTGGATGCTCTTCTGATTTTGGTCATACCAGAACTGATAACTAAACTCGGTGTCACCATAACCAATAAAATAACACTTCTTATATTTTGGATCAAGTTTACTTCTACCAGCATCATCAATCTGAACGTAAGGTAAGAAACCAAGCACTTTCAAAAAAGAAAGATTTACCTTTTTACCACTCCAAGCCTCTTGTGAAATCGGTAGTCTAGAGGAATGGAGGGTCCTCTATAAATCAAGTAGGACTTGGTTTGATTGTGTCTTCCTAGAAAGTCTTGGGCAGTCCAACGTGTATTCTCATACTTCGGGCACGCTCGTTCAATGTTCAATTCATTCTTTCAACTATCCAATTCTGCTGGAGCATACCTGGAATGATGTTCAATATCTGAATCCCATTATCAGCACAATACTGCTTGAATTTGCCGTCGATGTACTCTCCACCATTGTCGGACCTAAAACTCTTCAACTTGAGGTTTGTCTCGTTCTCAACCATGACCTTCCACTTATTAAAAACAGCAAACACGTCAGATTCATTCTTCATAAAATAAACCCATACTTATCTCATTGAATCATCAATGAAGGTCACATAGTATAGTGATCCTCTGAGTAAAGGTACAAGGGCTAGTCCGCACACGTCAGTGAGCATATATTCTAGCTTCTTAGCTTTCAACTCCCTACCTGCGCTTGAAAAACTGACTCGTATTTGCT
>JBDJHY010000049.1:21544617-21556576 GCA_039654485.1 Withania somnifera | reverse complement strand
TTCTTCTTCCGTTTTCCGGGATTTTTTTTTTTTCTTTTTTTTTTTGAGAGAAACAATTTATTTTTAAAGTTAGGCCCCCTTATTGTCGTTAAAATTAAAGATTGTAGGGTAGGATCCATAAAAGCAATTCATATCACCTAATTATTGGCTCTTCCTAGTTTTATGTTTTTGTACTATAGTGCCGAAACAGAATGTGATAGTCTATTATTATTCTGCTCATAATTTAGCAGCAACGCATTTATAGACTATTTAAATTACCTCAATATTTTACCTCCTTTCTCCTTTTCTTAATTAATTTCAATCCCCTAAGCTTGCACTTGCTTCAGATTAGAGGAAATGGGCGATATTTTCCCTGTCAGATAACAATGAAAGGCTCAATAGGTAAAAAATTAAAATCCTTTTTATTGGACTATCATGATACTTCTTCCCAAAAATCAAAATTCTTATCAATGAAGGAATAATATCACCATTTTTGTTCAATAAGATACCAAAGTGGATGATTGACTCATCCCATACTAGAAATAATCGCAGAAAATCCTTTAATAACCCTATTCCTATTTCTCAATAATAAGAAGAAACCATTTCATAGAAGTTTACATTACTAGATGGAAATAAAAGCAACAAATTGAAATTTTACTAATTATTTTTTCTATACATTTAGTTTTTTATTTTACTTAAAAATAGTTATGTATTACTTTCCTATTTAATATATCTGAAAAGATGAACACGAAATTTTAAAAATAATTTCCGTGGATAAAAATCATCACATTTAAGAGAAAAATTAAAATTAAACTATTACTATATATGGAAACAATTACTTTTTTGGAAATTAATTAAATATATATGCATATAAATTAAAACGAAAGGCGTACAATGTATCGAGCGTGGAAGGGGATAACAAACAAGAGAGTTGGGGATAGGACGATAGGGAAATAAAAATTAAAAAGGCTGGTCCCATTTCATAAGAGAACGAAACTTCCATTTCTGCAGTGACACTTGTCTCATAGCTCATGCACGGTTTCTTTTATTGACAGCTAAAAAGTAGATTCCCAGTTTAAAATTTATCAAATTTATAGTGATTTTAAACTAATATTTAATAATTCTTTAATACAACTGTCCGAGCAAAAAATACTGAACTTACGTAAAACATAAATAAATAATAATAATATAAAAAAAATGGAGTTCTGCAAATCTTTTAACTCAAATGGTTTTCTTTTCTTGAATATGTTACAGATTCTTTTCTGTTTTAGTCCCTTTTTTAACCACGCCAAAAGCCAATAGAATCACTTTGCTGAGATCAAGTACATTATTGTATCTTGTAGCAGGGATATTTCTAACAAATTCAAGTAAAGAAGAGTATGAAACTATGACTTGCTTTTGCCCAAGGTACAAACATAGTTTATGTTGCAGAGGGATCCCATATACTAGCAGGGGCACCACAAGGTACAAGCACATTGTATGTTAGCAAGAAGTCAATTTTATTTCTGACAGTGTTGATTAGTTCTCAAATCCTTACTCAAGTATACGAAACACATTATTTCTCTAAGAGTTCACGTCATAGTCAACAAAAATACATAACACCCAATATGAGTCTGGAGAAGATAGAGACTTACCTCCACCTTGACAGAATGACAGGTACGTGGTCGTTTAAATCAGACCTCTATTTCGGTACAACGAGAAGGAGTTTACTATGGTTAGTGCAGTGAGATTTGTAGAACTAATCCTCGTACATGGTGAATAGCCAAATTCCAATTGAAATGAAATCTTTAGGATAAATCAATGCAATTTAGGAGGAATCAATGAGAAGACATCAATTCAAATCCTGAATTTTCGAATTGAGAGAGATCAAGAATTCTCAAGAGGTTGTTTATGATAAACCTTCGTAGTCATTTTATCTTAATTGGTAAAAGGTATTGAATACAAGCCTAATCATAGAATCCCATTTTTTTGTCTATCACATCTTTTATTTCTTTTAGTATACGAGTTTTAAAATTACACAGAGGATCAGGTCAAAGGAAGGGACTGTAACCCTTAGCATCCCCACTTCAAAATTGTTGGTTTTTTGTCTAACTAAAAATAAAATTAGCTTGTTTTAACCAGTCCATCAGTTCCAATTTCTTCCAGCTGGAAATTCATCCATGCTTGAAGGTGATCCACCTAGAATCATTCAGCTGGGAAGTCCCATATGCTACACTTCTTGAAGTTCTAGGAACTGATCATAGTGATCAGAAAGAAGTCTCTGGATAGCGGTTCTAAACAAAGTTACGAAACTGATTCAGGTTTTATCACAACAAGAATTCTGATTCTGCGCCTGGCTGTAAGTACAAGAGAAACAGAATCTGCAACGACGCTATTAGATTGATCTAAGTATCTGCTGACTGGATCTAATTCGAGACTACGTGTAAAACAGCATGAATACCAAGATCATGAACCAAAAGTGAAGTAGGGTGGTCAAGCATCCAAAATGTGAAAAGAAAATGGGAGGCAAACTGCCCAACAGCAGTCAAGCAGAATGCACAAATTATTACCAATATGACTAAACAAACTTGCCTCTAGGTTCCCTACAGCGTAAATTAATAAATCAAAATAAAGGCATCACAAAAAGAAATCCTTACTAGTCCAATTGAATTTAACATCATTATCTGGCCTCTGATCGATCTTTTTCCAGATAACTCGCCCACAAATCAATGTTTCCACCTGTGACTTGCTACATTCACCAGCACCCGATACCAATTAACTTTGGTGCCCCAAGGTCTACACAAATGGGAAGAAATCACTCAATGTTTGTTTCAGTCCTCCAAGATTTGAACATGAGACCTCATAGTTTTAGTCTCATAGTTTTCGTCCAACTTCAGTGACTAACAGGCCACGCCCTTAGGTTCTTGTCAACTCCGATAGAGTCAATGTGGGAGATGCATTACTTTTGCTATTTGTCTTCAAATATAAACTCGGAATAACAGAATGATTATACTCTTCACAGAGCATAATCATGACCTTTACTGGTTAACTAGTATAAACAAAGAAACATTTTTCATTTGACAACTTAAGGGAAGCTCAGAGTTTGATTTTGACTCTTTAGAACACTGATGGGATGAATATGGCACATAGTTAGCAGGGAAGAGTTGTTGACATAGGACCTGTTACAAACCATCTAACCTACTTCTCTTTACTTCTGGGGGATATCATGTTCAACGGGCATATTCAAACTGACACAGCACCTAAACAACGCACACAGTAGGGAAAGCTAAAGAACATGAAAATGAAACTAAAATGCCCAATTATGCAGACAGGAGAGCAGGGGTACCTGTTGTTTGAGAGAAGAGAAGTCATCCAAAAGTGAGGCAAAAAGAGAAACCACTGCTTTGTGTAAAGAGAAGCAATATCAAGCTGCATATGCTGAACCACTATCAGAGCTGGCCTCATCAGAACTATAATCGCTACTATCATCATCAATGTTAAGCTGCACATGTCGAACTTGTATTGGTTCTGGCATTCTTGGAAGTCCTGGCGGCGGTAATGGTCGTCCTGATGCATCCTCGGCCTTTTGAAGTGGACAAGAATCCACTGGAGGAAGAGCCATCGGATAATCGGGCTTCCACCCAGGTGGAGGAAATGGGAGATCAGTGGGCAACTCAACAGGCATACCAGGTTTCCAACCAGATGGCACTACAATATTTGGAGGGACGAAGCCCTGAATTGCTGAAAGATTGGCAAGTGGGTTACTTTCTGCCACAGGTTCAATGAGTGGTTCCAAAATACTCTCTTTGCCTTCATCTGTTTTAGGTAAGCCAATATCAAGGTCAGCAAAGTTATACAATTGAGATGCACGCATTTGCTCATCCAGTGGAGCCGGTGGGAGTGCTCCTCTGTCCACCACCAAATTCAGGTGGTGCAAAAGTAGTGTAGCTTATCCTATGAGCATATGAAAATATGTCAGATAATTTCAACTGAGTTGCCACAGTTGTTACTGAAGATAAGTCAGTATCATTTTCCAACTTGGCCCGTTTGGGACGACGATAATCAGAGTAATCATCAACAAGATTGTCAAGAACTCGCTCAGCTCCTTTGAGTTTGTTGGCAAAGGCAAGAAGTGTAGAATCATTTGACCTAATTCATGGATGACCTTTTGCTTCTCATCTCGAAGATCAAGAATTTCTTGTAGTTCGGCAACTGCTTCAAACAGCTGTGTCTGAAGAGAAGTAAACACAGAGAGGATTTCTTTTGAGGATGACGGGCAGGAATATGGCAGAATTGGTGCTACGGAAGGTAGAAATGAAGGGAAGGAGCCACGAAAAACACTAAGCCAATGGGATTGGTTAGGTGAGCCTTCAAAGAGCCTTGAAGCAAGAGATGCCATTTGAATGAGAAGAGATTGAGCTCTAGAGAGAGGTGGGAGAAGAGGAAGGAGCATTGATGAGGTGTAGTGGTAGTTAATAAATTTGCCTGTTGACTGGGTAGAAGAGGTTTTGACACTTGCGAGGAGAACTTAGGAGGAGGATCTGTGTTTTGTAGAGAAAGTGAACCAGGAGTGGGGCAGGCCTAGCCTGGCCGGCGATTGCAAAAGTTGGTGTTGAACATTCTGTAGCATCTTCAAAAACCACGGTTGAAGAACTAGAAAAGGTTTAAAGAAAAAACAGATTCAACAAACAACTTTGGCAATGAAACACAGTGCTATAAAAAGAACAGCCTCCTTTTATTGCCCTCGAATCCAGGAGAAGGATAAGCAAATATTTAGGTTAAAAGATTAAACATGCAACATTGTTTACATAGCAAATATAAAAATGATTAAATTAGCCTGAAACAGAGGCTTTACGACGATGAGAAGGACTGTCAGAGAGAATACAATACACCAATTGGAGACCATCAGCTATCAGTAATAAGAACCATCAGCAAAATGGAAACTGATCTTGTAATTTGCTCCAATAACAAGTGTATATTTTACAAATTACAGTGAATATTTATCATTACCGTCAAATGACAAATCATTCTCACCCTAAAACCAATAAATATAGTAATGCCAATCAAAACAAGAATTAAGGTATTTCAAAAGCAAATAAAATAAGTTAAAACCATATATCTTTAATAAGACTACGTAAACCAAAAGCAAATTTGACATGACTTACATAAAAAATTATGGGAATAAAAGTAGAAGGAAGAAGAAAAATGGAAGGGCGTATGCATACCTTCGTTTGTTGAAGAAAATGTAAGCACACAGTGGAGAGAGAGATCTGAATTCTGAAAGACGGGTTGATTTGGGTGATGATGGGCCAACTTTAATGGGTTAACTTGGCACAAATTACCGGGTTAAGTTAAAAATTGACCCTTCTCGGAAAGAAATGTTGTCTCCCACAAAAAGAAAATGTTTTATAAAATGGCCTGGTGTTCGAATTTCAATACAATGAATATGCATAATTAAGTAAAAGTTTGATTGGCAAGAATTGTTGAACAGAGTCAAAAAATTTAAATCACATATTTTGGCATAATTTCCAGAAATTACCCCATGCTAGCAAATATCTTGATAACGGCTACACAATCAACTACTCATCAAACAGAGAAGCAGGAACTTTTAGTCCTTCACCAACTGGTGGTATCTTTTTGGCTTTATCCGTCTGCTAGCGTAGCTCAGACTTAAAATTGATCTGGGATGTCCTAGGAACACAACATTTACAACCACTTTTTTCTTCAATTGTCTTTGTTGTTACTGCAATAGGATGTTCACCTGTGCAGTTCTTCTAAAACGGATTAACTATACAAGACAGACAAACAAATGAAGCACCAATATAAAACATTGTTATATGAAGGTATCATCTTCTTTCGGCATGAAAAGTAAAACGAGTTGAAAATAAAGACTCTTGAAAATGGGTGGTTGTATGAATGTATCATCTTCGTCGGTTCAATGAGTTTTGAAATTTTACATGCATAATGAATTTCGTTTACCCTTCTTTCGTTTCCACAATTCCAGGAATGATTTCACATCTCGAAATCTTCTAAAGTAAAACCAATTCTAATCCAACAAAACATCTAACCACTATTTCAAGTTCAAGTGGAATTATTATCCACTCTGTTTCGGCAAGAACTATAAGCCGCCCAGAAATATGGGACATCAAAAAGAATGATTTACTTCATGTAGCCTAGCCCAATACAACTCATGTGAACTAATTGCAACTCTAGCAAAACTGCCACCCAGAAACGTGGGGTCTCGAAAAGAATGAAGCATCAAATGAATCACTTTTTTTTGTGAGAAAACTGCTGAGCTGATCTAACTTGGATGTCTTTTATAAATACATTTGTAACAGCAAAAAGCATGAGGACAAACACAACTTGAGCACTCATAATTCCAAAATGGCTGATGCTGTTGCCAATTTCCATCCAGCTTCCTTTATTTCGTACCTATTGCCAATTAGAGAAAAAGATGGATCCTAATCATGATGAATCCCCAGGATCATGTTCTTGGAGATAAATCATTCAGAAGCATGAAAGAGAGACTCAAAGCTATTATGACAGAGCAGAACAGAATTGTATTGGGAATCCTAAGCCGTTCAAGCAAAACACATTGGATGGACAATGGGTGGAAAAACATATGACAATTGCACCATAGGAGGAATAATATGGCTACTTACCAGGAAGAAGAAATGGATTGTCATTACATCGGAGCACAAGATCACCAGAAAATAGCATCCCAACAATGGAACTTGCACCAATTTAGTGATTGAACTAAAGGCACATCTGCAGTTAATGACCAACAACAAAATAAAAGTCATCCATGGTGCACAACTGGTCTTAGCAAGACCGAGAATTCCAAAATACTTTGCATATGAATACAAATTTTCTTGGTCTCCAAAAATTTTAAGGGATTCTACTCATGTATAAGTATAGTGCTAGTTGTAGAATATTGTTCTCATCAGCCTTCCTATCATGCATTTTGTTCTCAGTGAAGATCAGGTAGTTCTTGTGTTCTGCAAATAAGGCTAGACAAGATATGCAAAAGCTAAATTATGGGAGGATACGTAAATATGATGACGGTTTCTGTTGGCACCAGAATGAAGATCTATCTTAGAGTTTGTATTCGCTTACCATATAGTATTAGCTAACACTTGTTTTAAAGCAGGGAACGTACCTAATAACCTTTAAGTGGAGTAATCATATCCAAATAAACTTCATCCATACTAGAAGAAATGACAGGGCTTCATGTAAAGGCAGCAAGGTTATACCAAGAAGAAACCCAACCAACTTAGAAAGGTGTTCATACACCGTGGATTTCTACTCTCTAATTATGGCTAACACAAGCCTAATAACGCGGTTAAGGTGCCAAAGAGTGTTTGATACTCAAAAATAGTGTTTGGGAAGTAACATGGATGTTGGGAAATGAGGAGTGGATTAAAGCAAGTGTAGACAATTTCCAGTTGAAAATAATTTGGATATTTTTGGGGAAAACAACAGCCAGCGTAGCAGCAGCCGAAATTTAGGTGCTGTACACTTCAAAAATATTTTCTGATCGCTCCAGGCTGTGACGAGCGTCGTAACAGGTGAAAGTTGAAGGCTGCAGAGGGAAACCCCTGAAGCTAATATTTTTTACATATGTAAGAGGGATCCTAGGGTTATTTTTACACCTCATTTGGACGAACTTGAGAGAGAAAAACAGCCCCCAAGCCCTAGCAACTCCAAGGTAAGATTTCCACCACAATCTTTGCATTAGAGTGGTTTTCCATTGAAACCATTAATAAGGAAAATTTGCAAGTTGTTACTTACATGACACGGATGAATGGTATCAACAACTTGAAAATAAGCAACGCTGCCATCAGAAAAGGCTGCAAAAGACGGGAACAATCCCACATATCACCATATACAAATGAAAGGGAAACAAAGAATAAAGGATACATAAACAAGGATGTTCAGTTCCACTTACACTGAAAATAGTGATGAACAGATACACGGAGGAGATCTCAAAGCTTGCAATACTTGCAAAATTACCAGTTCCAAAGAATGCGATGTTGAAAAAGACCATCTAAAAAGCAGAAATTGCTGATGCAATTTAAGAAGCAAAGTATTTGGTTCAGAATCAGAGGTACACAATTGGGAATCACAGTCAACAATTTTTACTCACTGCAGCACAGCGTTTTCTAGGTTTAACTTTCAATGGCAACTTTAGCCTGATCAGAACCAAGTTAGGCCTAACATCACAATTTTTAAGATGAGAGACAAAAAATGACATAAAAAGCAGTACCATACAGGCGTTCAGAATTTTTAAACTACAATTTAATTAATTCTTTTTGACTGAAATCTACTTTGAGGTATGAAAAGTCAATGTGGACAAAATTGTGGCATAAAGGGAGTACAACAGCACAACAAACAACAGTATAGTCCCACAAAGGGAGTAATATTCTTTCTCTTTTTGAGAAGGTAAATATTTGTATTATAAACTGGCATGCCATTTCAAAGGGGGACTATTACTCTTCTTTAGCTATTTATAGAGGAAGGTAAAATAATATGCTATAAATTTTCATAATTAACCTCTTTGATAATTATTTTAGCTGGTATGTTATTTCATTGTCTAACATCAGTACCCAAATAAACCTGTATGGGAGAGAAAAAAGGCTCACTGTTTGGGAGAGAAAAAAGGCTCACTGTGTCCTAACCGGGTAACCCATTGCTATCCCAATGCACAGTACTTTAAGCTTTCATTTCTTTATGCATGGCAAGTGAACCAAGTGATTCGAATATATATTCACGTTTAACTTGATGAATTACAATTAACTGAATGGAAGCAATTACAATAGTTCTAACTTCCAGAAGAGGTAAACATGCTTTTAGAGAGACTCAAACACAATGCTAAATATGAAATCATGAATCCATTTTTTTTTTTACTTGGCTGCACAATTAACTATGTGGTACCTTAGCATGTGATAATGATTCAATAAACTATACTGAATATATAAGGAACAGACATGCACATGGAAGCAAGGAAGATGTACTACAGGGAAGCTTCAATCTAACTATTCGGATATATACAAAGATAATAGAGCTGGATGCCTACAACCCCGAAGTGTTAAATTAACAAGGCTAAAAATGATCTTACTGTGTTCCTTTTTTCCATAACTATAACATCATTAAAAAAGCACAACGTAAAACTTACAAAGGTTAATGGGATCCTCATATCTGATAATTCCAGGCATCTCTTATCATCCTCCAAGGATTTGATAGGAGTTGATGATCTGAACTTGGTTATATGGAGATAAGCCTTTTCCACCAGTATCCAAGCTATAAGTGCAAGACTGAGAGCACCATAGAATACTGCTTCATAGCTGCAGGAGATTCAAAAGCTTTCAACTTCAGACTCATAGTGTTAAAAAATTGAATCTACTCTAGCCTAAGCCACAAAATGATGAAGATACTCAATTGATAGAAGCAGGAAGGGAGGTGCAATGCCAAGGAAAATGGAAGCCAGCCTGGACTAGAGACCAGTTGCTGAAAAGAATGGGAGTATCATCGAGAAGCCTAAATAAACAAGTCAAAAGATAAATACAGGGTTGTTGAAATGTTCACAAAGAAAACAAAATATGTGAAACTTTGATCAGGCTGAAGAACAGTAAAAGGCGAAAGGAATAATTATACAGAAAAAATTAATCCGGAAAAGCTTCATAAAAATTTATCACTAAAATGAACCAAAAGAAACAGAAAATTGAATGCAAGTGCAAATTGAATGCAAGTGCAACAAACAACAGTCTGCTATGCAACAAGGTGATACAGCACCATAAACTAGTTGATGTTTACCAAATACAGCACCATAAACTAGTTGATGTTTACCAAAGGTATCATTTCTTTATGACAGGATACAGCCTAGTAATAATTCTTAAAATCACACGGAAGGAAACTGTCTCAATTTCATAAAATAAAAAACATGGAAGGAATTTATCATGGAAGCCTTACAATCTCTTTGGAATCTATGCAAACTTAGCACAGGACAGGCACGATTGAAGAGAATGATCTACATATGCGATACCAATTAGTTGAGAATTTATTCCAGTCATGTTATCATGCTTACTTTAAGTCTTGTGGTTTCTAAGAGTCTTTTAGCCCCATGATAGATTCTTACGCTATCAGGAAATACAGAAAACTTTTAGTTCTTTTTATTTATTTTAAATTTTGTAAAATGTTGGCCTGAGATGAACATGAATGGGGAACATAGTCAGCTAGGATTCATATAGTCAATCCCAAATTGTTTGGGATTGAGAAGAAGCTGTTGTATGACAGGATGCAACCTAAATTACAGACTGTTGTTTGAGTTAATGCCATATCCATGTCCTACACATTTAACATGGGGTACCAATGTTGATGAAGAGTCCAGTACCATAGGAAGCAGCTGTCCGAGGAGGTCAACTGTAAGACACAATGCCAGCAGCAGAAGAGAAATTTTGAAAAAAATGTAGGATCTCACCACTTCCGATTCACTGTTTAACATCCCATTGCATTAACTAAACAAACAATTGAAGGGAAAAAATGGGTGTACGGTTGCATTAATAATGTTCATAGGACATACAAGAACAATTCTTAGATTGAGCTACACTACCAGATGGATAAAAGCAAAAAAGAATACCAGCAATGGACCAATTCCCCAGTTGGTGGAGGACTAACAATTCCTTCTTCTCTGTTCTATGAGTAGTTGAAAGCCAAACCATCAGAGACACTAAGCCAACCAAAAGGATCTACTCCAGATGAAGGGAAAAAAAAGAAATTCTAAAATCTCTAAGAGAGTTTAACATAATTTAGAAAACATTGCGCATAAACGACAATACTAACCTGCAAGTGGAAGAGCAAGGGGAACTTTTGAGTTTGCTTGAGTCTTGTACAACGAGACTAAGCCAGTTTATGTTATCTTTAGCATGCAGTTCCACATATCGAAGAACTATGCCTGTTGTTATAATCATCACTGCCCCAGCAACCCTACATACAGAAGTTCAGTACCTTCAATTCAATAGACCTACTACAAGTGGATCTGTAAGTTAAGATACTCAACAAGAAGTTACTTACACAAGCAGGGTATTTTCTGGAATTTGAGGGGGCATGAGAGTAAAAACCGACAAAAACCAACATACTATCCATACAAAGATTGGTATTCCGGATCTCATAGGTAATGATCTATACAAGTAAAAAGGAATGGAAACCCCAGTAGTTCAGAAACACCAAGTATAGAGCTTTCTATCGGTGAAGCTCTTCACCTGTAAGGTAACCACACACAATGATTAAAGAATCCAGGTGCTCAAGAACAAATCCACTATTGCCTAAAGGACCATATATAGACTAGGAATAGAGCCTCACCAGAAGCTTAAGAATGATCACGGAAGAAACACCCGTTGCAATGAGTTTAAGATAGTAATCATTTACTCTCCTGCACAAGTATCAGCACAGTGACTTGAGAAATTGATATTATCTAAATATTTGCATCCACAGAAACATTGTCATCACAACATATGCGTGATAAAGGGGAGAAGAGTTTTCAACCAACAGGAGACTGCACGCTAACCCCATTAGTAGCCCTCCTAAAAGATGTACCTGTCATAGAAAAAGAATATAAGCAAAAAGTGTGGAATCAATTGGTAGGATAACAATTCTTTCTAGTATCACCTTACGAATGACTATCCAGAATATCCATTTTTTTTTTGTGGGAGGAAAACACGTGTTCTAATAACATCAATTTATGAATGCCAAAATAACATAATAAAGAGAGAGAATGAATATGCCAATATAGGACCGTGACAATATTAGTTTTTAAGAATTCCCCTTATGAGATGTCCTGGAAGAAAAAATGATTCAATCAGTGTAATGAAAAACAAAAAGCACTTAAAAAACTATAAGGTCCGTCGAGGCTTAAGTGCAAACCACAAATACGGCATTGGCTTTAATGTTACAAATGGAGAAAAAATACAAAAATATATATTTTTCGGCCAAGACTTGAGAATTA
>JBDJHY010000049.1:21533177-21544517 GCA_039654485.1 Withania somnifera | reverse complement strand
GAAACAACGCTGATGAAGAGGGCAGTACCATAGGAAGCAGCTGCCCGAGGAGGTCAAGAGTAAGACACAATGCCAGCAGCAGAAGATAAATTTTGAAAAGTAAGCCGTTTACTAGAACAATTATAAAGAAAATGTAAGATTTCACCACTTTGAATTCACTGTTTAATATCCCAATTCATTAACAAAACAAACAATTGAAGGGAAATATGGGTGTGACAGTTGCATTAATAGTGTTCATAGGACATCCAAGAACAAGTCTAAGATTGAGCTACACTAGTAGGCAGGTAAAAGCAAAAAAGAATACCAGCAATGAACCAATTCACCAGTTGGTGGAGGACTAACAATTCCTGCTTCTCTGTTCTATGAGTAGTTGAAAGCCAAACCATCAGAGATGCTAAACCAACCAAAAGGATCTACTCCAGATGAAGAAAAAAAAAAAGAAATTCCAAAATCTCTCAGAAAAGTATAAGATAATTTAGACAGCATTGCTCATAAATGACATTGTTTACCTGCAAGTGGAAGAGCAAGGGGAACTTGAGTTTACTCGAGTCTTGTGCAACGAGACTAAGCCAGTATCTGTTATCTTTAGCATGCAGTTCCACATATCGAAGAACTAAGCCAATTGTGATAATCATAACCGCTCCAGCAACCCTACATACAGAAGTTCAGTATCTCAAATTCCATAGACCTACTACAAGTGGATCTGCAAGTTAACATACGGAATAAGAAGTTACTTACACAAGAAGGGTATTTTCTGGAATTTGAGGGGGCATGAGAGTAAAAACTGACAAAAACAAACAAGCCATCCATACAAAGACTGGTATTCCAGATTTCATAGGTAATGATCTATACAGATAAAAAGGAACGGAAACCCCTGTAGTTAAGAAACACCAAGTATAGAGCTTCCTATCTGTGAAGCTTTTCACCTGTAAGGTAACCACACACAATGATAAAAGAATCCAGGTGCTCAAGAACAAATCCACTACTGCCCAAAGGAGCATACATAGACTAGGAATAGAGCCTCACCAGAAGCTCGAGAATGATCACGGAAAAGACACCCGTTGTAATGAGTTTAAGATAGTAATTATTAACTCTCCCGCACAAGTATCTGCACAATGCCTTGAGAAACTGGTATTCACTAAATATTTGTGTCCACAGAAACATTGTCATCACGACATATGCGTGGTAAAGCGGAGGAGATTTTTCAACCAGCAGAAGAGTGCACGCTACCCCCATCAACAGCCCTCCTGAAAGATGAACCTGTCATAGAAAAAGAAAATAAGCAAGAACTGGGGAATCAGTTGGTGGGATAACAATTCTTTCTAGTATCACCGTACGAATGACTATCCAGAATATCCATCTTTTTTTGTGGGAGGAAAACACGTGTTTTAATAGCACCAATTTATAAATGACAAACTAATATAATAAAGAGAAAGAATGAATATGTCTATATAGGACCGTGATAATATAAGTTTTTTAAGAATATCCCTTATGAGAGGTCCCAGAAGAGAATGATTCGAGCAGTGTTATGAAAAGCGAAAGCGCAAAAAACCTCTAAGGTCCATTGGGGCTTTAAGTGCAAATCACAAATAAAGCATGGGATTAGATGAAAAAAGGCACAAAGGAGGGAAAAAACAAATATACATGTTTAGTCCAAGACTAATAATTATAAGCATGAATAACACATATATGGACAAATACATTGAGAATAACATAACAATAAAGTGAAATATTAATTGTTCAGTGTTGCCTCTTCAAGAAATACTCATTGGCAAGGTTTGTATGTCTTAAAGCCTTGATGACAACACTTAAGCGCACAAACTAATAATTATAAGTATGAATAACACATATATGGACAAATACATTGAGAATAATATAACAATAAAGTGAAATATTAATTGTTCAGTGCTGCGTCTTCAGGAAGGTTTAATGAGACATGTGACTTGCACATGACTCATTCAAATTGGAAATCTGATTTGAGCCTCCTGTCCAGGACCAAGAGTACTAAGCCCCAAAAAAGAATTAAAAGCCCAGATAGAGCTGGACAACTGATCTTCAATAAAATACTTGGAGGAAACAACCCAGAAGCTATCAGAGAAGACAACTTCATCGATGCCATGGTTCTACAGGAAGCTTTGCATGCATCGGTGGAAACAGAGAAGAAAAACTCTTATGCAACGATGTTGATGATGGAGACAGAGAACTCCAAGGGGGAAAATCTTTTGATGATAAGAGGAGAAGAGGAGCTCATAGAAGCAGAAAATAGAGAAAGTAGTAGAAGCAAAAGCGAATATAATGCAATTACAGTTCAAAATCGAAATAATGAACTTGTTAACTGGGAGATTGAAGAGGCGGAACCAGTAGCAATTCACCAACAACATGCAATTCAAGAAACAGAGAAAGAAACTTCCACTTGGGTGAAACAAAACTTAATAAAGTTGGGGAAGATTTCCAGGGTAGATTTTCAAGGGCATGAAGAGGAGGCTACGGAACTACTACTGCAAATTGATAGCTGCAGACACGCAAGATGAATGGAGCAGGAGGTAGAAGGGAAAAAGTCAAAGTTCAGCTGGGCTCACGAATTGAAGAGTCTTGTTTCATTTGACGTCAAATTCAAAAGTTCTGGGAGCAGGAATAAGGGGAGAATCATAGGCTCTTCTAATTGACGAAATTCAAATGGTGTCATGGAATGTTAGGGAACAAGACAATAGAGAAAAGAGGAGAGTGGTGAATAGTTTGATTAGAGACTGGTGGGCAGATATAATCTGTCTGCAAGAAACAAAAGTAGAAGGAGATATCCTAGAGATGGTTCAATAAATTTGGGGTGGGAAATGGATTAGACATGCCTCGTTGGATGCAAGTGGAGCAAGAGGGGGGGATTCTCTCAATGTGGGATGAGAGGAAGTGGAAGGGGGAGATTTTGGAAATAGGGATGTATACAATTTCTTGTAAATTTGTGTCCCACCAACAGAATTATTCTTCTTATAAAACAGGAGTATACGCTCCTAATTGCTACACGGAAAGGAGGTTGGTTTGGGAAGAAATAGGAGCAATGAGGAGCTGATGGAAGGACCATGGGCTTTATGTGGGGATTTCAATGTATCAAGGTTCACTTCTGAGAAGAAGAAATGTAATAGAAGAACAAAAGGCATGAAGGAATTTTCAGATTTCATTGAAGACAGAAGTTAATTGATTTGCAACTGGGGGATGCTACTTACACTTGGTTCAAAGGGAACAACAGGAGCCGCATCAAGGATTGATAGGATCCTGATTTCAGAAGAATGGGATGCTGGCTTCAAAATTTGAAACAAGTACCCCTCCAAAGATTGAGTTCAGACCACATTCCGTTAGCCTTGCTGGGTGGATCTTGGGAGAGAAACAAGAACTATTTCAAGTTTGAAAACTGGTGGCTGGAATCAGAAGGTTTTGTTGACAGAGTTATAGGGTGGTGGGATTCTTTCACTTTTACAGGAGGACTTAACCATGTTTTAGCATCCAAATTCAAAGCTGTTAAAGCTAAACTAAAGGAATGGAGGAGAGATGATGTTGAGAATCTTGGCAATCAGAGGAAAAAGCTACAGGAACAAATGGCAGTCACAGATGCAAATAGAGAAGATACAATTCTCACAGGAGAAGAAACAACAAAGAAGGCAGGGATCATGTTAGAGTATGAGGAACTGGTCAAGAGAGAAGAAAGCCTGTGGAGACAGAAATCAAGAGCCTTGCGGCTAAAGGGAGGGCACAAGAACACAATTTTTTTTCAGAAGATGGCAAATGCACATAGAAGATATAACAACATAGATCAACTCATGGTACAGGGAGAAATCATTCAAGAGCAACATAGAATTGAAGAGGAAATCATTGATTTCTATGAAAAAAAAATTGTACACTGAAACTACTCAGTGGAGGCCTAATTTTCAAAATGTCCAATGCCCATTCATATCAGAAGAGGGAAATGAAGCTTCCAACTTTGACAAGAGTGAAGCGTTGAGATGTTTGAATATGCGTGAATGGATAAGACACCTGGTCCTGATAGATTCATATGCGGTTTTCATCCAGTGTTGGGAAAATTGTTAAACAGGACATAATGAATACTTTTCAAAACTTTCATGAGCAAGAAATGTTTGAGAAAAGCTTTAATGCAACATTCATTGCGCTTGTACCAAAGAATAACGAAGCAAAAGAGCTAAGGGAGTTCAGACCTATAAGCTTGATAGGTAGCATGTACAAACTACTCTCCAAAGTACTGACTGAGAGGCTGAAGGAGTGATTGCCAAATTGATTGACTCCCAACAGATGGCATTTATTAAAGGTAGACAGATCATGAATGTTGTGCTAACTACTAATGAAGCTATAGATTCTAGAATCAAACAGAAAAACCTGGTACTTTATGTAAGCTGGGCATAGAAAAAGCATATGACCATGTCAATTAGAGCTATCTACTGAAGATGTTGGAAAGAATGGGTTTTGGGCAGAAATGATTGAGATGGATAAAGTATTGTATTTCAACTGTCAAGTTTTCAGTGCTTATTAATGGAGCCCCTAGAGGAATATTCAATACTCAGAGAGGTCTCAGGCAAAGCGATCCTTTGTCACCTTTTCTGTTTTTAATCACTATAGAGGAATTGAGTAATATGATCAAAACAACAAACAACAGAGCCTGGTTGAAAGGTTTTGATGTTGCCAGAGAAGGCAGTGACAGCTTGGAGGTGACACACTTACAGTATGCAGATGATACCCTAATCTTTTGTGATGCCGAGGAACAACAACTGAAATATCTAAGGGTTATTTTGATTTTGTTTGAAGGAATGTCTGGACTACATATCAACTGGAGGAAGAGATCAATGTATCCAATCAATGAAGTTACGAATATGAACTGCAAATTAGCAACCCTTAGTGGGGAAATTGGTACCTTGCCAACAACTTACTTGGGCATGCCTCTAGGTGTCAAATCAAACTCAGTTGATATATGGAATGGCATGCTGGAGAAGTGCAAAAAGAAGTTGGCTAGATGGAGAAATCAATATCTGTCCTTGGGAGGGAGACTGACTCTTATCAATTCAGTCCTATATGCCTTGCCAACTTACATGATGACCCTATTCCCAATACTAGCGGGAGTCATCAAGAGATTGGACAATATCAGGAGGAAATCCCTACCGCATGGCAACAAGGAGAGGAAAGGCTTCCATCTCGTGAAGTGGAAAGTAGTGATAACTAGCAAGAAGGCAGGGGGTACGGGGATAAAGAACCTGAAGCTACAGAGTAAAGCTCTCGGAATAAAGTAGTCGTGGAAGTTTGTCAATAATAATCAGATGCTATGGAAAAGGGTAATAAGTGCAAATTAGGAAGGTGAAGATATGTGGATGACCAAGAAACTGACTATACCTTATGGAATGAGTTTGTGGAGATCAATAAGAATCCTGTGGGATGAAGTTGTGAGTAATGCAAAGATCAAAGTTTTAGATGGAAGCAAGACAAGATTTTGAAAAGATGAATGGCATAAAAAGAGAAACCTGGAAGTACTTTTTCCTAACATATATAATATAGAAATGGGACAACAAAATACCATAGCAGAGTTATGGACAAATCAAGGGTGGAGCTTTAATTTCAGAAGACAATTCAATGACTGGGAAATAATAAGTAGAAAAATTTTTCAAAACCATGGAAGCCTTCAGTGGGATACAAACTGGGAAGATGTTAAGTGGTGGAAGGACAATAGCAAAGGGAATTCAAAGTTAACTCAGCCTACATGTTAATGGATCAGACAAACCGTCAAACACATAGTTGGCCATGGAAACAAATATGGAGAAGCAGAATAACTCATAAAATTTCATGTTTCATATTGTTGTTGGCCAAAGAAGTTGTTCTGACTCAAGATACCTCATGAAAAGAGGGATAACCTTATGCTCTAACTGTTTCCTTTGTGGGGAGACATTAGAGCCAATGGACCATTTGTTCCTACACTGCAAATATACCAACAACTATGGAGGATTTTTTTGAACCTCAAAGGCATCCCTTGGACCATGCCCAGGAAGGTCTCAGAGGCTTTAAAGAGTCGGGAGGAAGCAGTGGTAAATGCAAAGGACAGAAACAGAAACAGATGAAGAATTATCCCTGCTAGCATATGGTGGACTATTTGGATAGAAAGGAATTCTAGGTGTTTTGAGAGTATAGAGAATAGTGTCCAGAAGGTCAAGTTAAACTACATTTTATTGTTATGTTTTTGGTGTAATCAATTATACTCCAATGACACTTTATCTAAAATTGATGTATTAGACTCAACATAGACTGAAAATACTGGAAAATGAGACATTTGTATATATGGTTTCAGTGCAACCTATGTACTGTTTTGTGATATAATACAATTTTACCTATTTAGGCAAGTTTTCTATGTCTTAAAGCCTTGATGACAACACCGAAGCGCACATTAAGCGTGGAGAAGCGTTCAACATGTTTTGAGACTCGCTTCAAGGATAAAGCGCGCCTTTGACAACACTGGATTCAATAGCCTTGGAGATCATGCAGAATAGAAACAAAATATAAGCAAATATGGTCCCCAAGCTGGGTGAGACTTCCATGGAACATCAAACAAAAAGAAGAAAGGAGAAACTTTTGGGGGTTGAAAGAATACTTTTCACGCATATATGCCTCTATATGACCAATTTCCTCCTCCCTTTTTGCTACTCATCTATCATGCTCTCAACACCAATCAGACAGATAATCCTTGTGAACCTCCCTTCTACAAGCCTCCTCTAACTAACACATACAAATAAATACACAACAGCACGTGCATATAGAGCAAAACAGATACCTTAACTGAACTACTTCGATTTGGCACTTGCTCCTTGCTAAAAATATTTGCAGGTAGGGATGTATAAGATTGCAAGACATGGATTATCACATAGACCATCCAACCAACATAGCCAAGAGTAATTACAGTCATCAGCATCAACCAATCATATGTCTGGAAATAATGAAGTCCTTGAAGTGCCAAGCTCCTAAGCTGTTCAGATAGTTTCTTTGCAGTTTCATACTCTTTGAGAGAAATCAGATGCTCGATTTGACGTAATAGTGATGAATAACTAGCCAGGGGTTTGAAAGGCTTGATGTATAATGAGGTCGACTGCTTTAAGTCTATACATTTGTCAAGGGTGCTCAAAAAAGGAAAAGAAAATCAAGACTGTTGTTCTTCGTTTTTAAAATGTGAAAACAGGACAAGCCCCACTTAATATTTTTGAAGCAGTTTGCAATGACAGAGTAAAACTTACTTTTATCACCTTTCCCCTCTATTAGTTTAAGAATTGTTAACTTGTCCTAATTCTAATATAACAAAATTGTTCTATCAGTTACTTCTATTTTGACTGTGATTTTCTTTTATTAAGGTTCTATTTTAACTAACATGTAAACTCCGAAAGGTGTATATTGCAACAAAGAGAAAATTAGGAATATACACATGTAAGATGAGTGAGACAGAATGAGATTAGAAGTGAAAAACCAATCTAAGTTTAGGGAAGGATACGTGATTTTTGAAGGAACTGATTGAGGATTTGCTTCGTATTGGCTAGCACAGCTTCAACTTCTTCTGCCTGGACATAAAGGTTATTGTAAGACCTGCATTCGATCTCAATACAAAATAGTACCAAAGAACCAGCAAACCAGTATATCTCTCCCAATCCATCACACAGTCGTACCATGCAAAGTAGAGAGGGAACTTATAGAAATACAGCTACCTTGTTCAGATTCATATACTGAAGAGGCAGATTGCCAACCGAGTTGACAGGACATGGCAGACCAAGAAGAGTGGACTGCAATTTTTAGATATCATATCAGAGTCAGACTTTAGAAGAAGTTGATATGGTAGAAAGGCACTTCAAAGATAAGACTTTTAGAAGAGGACAAGGTAATCGACCATCAGCGGAGCTATGTCAGCTTGATTAACATCCAACCTCGTCATGCCACTGAGGCCCCATTCTGGGGGTGTTTCTGTATCATGCAGATGGTCATCAATAAAGCGAGCAGTATTTTCATGATGGTCATTGCGGGAAATTGGCAAGGGAGGCCCGACGCCTGCTCCCCATACCACAAGAGGTGTATCTGTGTTTGTTGGGTGTCCATCTCCATGACTCCCTGTACCAGAAATTGCTACGAATCAATCTGCTACATTACTCTGTAGTTGCTCAAATCACAGAACAAACATTGTAAAAGACCCACGTAATCAAAGACAAACATCACTTGCTGGGAAAGTGAAGTAATTTTCTATCATGGAAACAGTTCAACTTGTGTGCATAGTGTACGTATCCAATGCTCATATCTATAAACTTTTCTCTATGCTGGGATTACATGGTTAAGTGTCTATTTATACTCATTAGGGAATAGAAAAACAATTGAGCGCCAAATCAAACCTTTGTCGCTCATTCCATGATCTGCTGTAAATATATATGCAGTCTGATTGTCTTTGTAGTACTCCTGCACAAGATTGTAGACCTTTTCCGCTATCTTGTCAACCACTTTAACATTATTTAGATAGATGGATGAAAAGGGCTTATGTGCATGACCATTGGAATCACAGCCAAGCAGGTGCAGAAAAACAACAAGCTTGTCTTGTTCTAATAGCTGCTTCAGTTTTGGGTCTTTATTGGAACTATTCAAGAGGTTCTGGAATTGATCAAATGACCACTCATCCAAAAAAGAAGCATCTGCATGTAAACACTATCAAATGGATAAATTGCCATTTGGTAAGATGACTAACAAGAACCAAAAACGATTAGTAGCTTCACTACTACTATATATTGACAGATTGCTCTGAGGAGAGGAAATCAGGGCTCTACTAAACGAACCATAATATCATTTTCATAATCACATAACCTTGTGAAAATTAAACTACTTGCATGTATTATATGTTTAATCAAAACGGACACTTAAAAAAAAGTAACGCACCAGTTGCGAAATCCTCAAATTCATGTGGATACGAATTCCAAGTGCTGTGGGGCAGTGCCCCGCAGAATATGGGAACAATATCTGGGCTACCATATGAAAATGTATGCCGGCTTTGATTAAATACTGAATCAAACTCAACCGGATTTGCCTTCCAACCTGCGATATTGTTGAGCTTGAGAGAGTTTCCTAAACTAGTAATTGCATATTCTAATGCACTTGATCAAGAAATACATAAAAGCCTTACCTTTAGTAACAGCACTAGGATCTTCATAAAATCCAGCAATTATAGCAACATGTCCAGGCCTAGATTCTGTTGGAGGACGAGCATGTGATACTCCCCATCGACCTTTTTTCCTAATAATGGTCCTCAAAAATGGGGCTCTATAACCTCCTTCTGAATCCGGCTCGTAAAACTTATCAGCCCGTAAACCATCCGCTACAATTACCAAAAAAGCAAAAAACACAATCACCCTTTTGGCCAATTAAGTGCAAGAAAATGAGCTGAAATTAGAAAAATATGATTGCCACAAATGATCGAACAAGTAGTGTGCAAGTGCAAACGCACCAACCAGAAGAACAAGACGCCTAGCTGGGGCAGTGAAACGAGGTGGGACAGGGTGCATTCCATGAACAATAGGGGTTTTGAAGTAAATGTCGAAGATACTAAGCATGTAGACTGCATGAAGTACAACCCCAAGTACCACCAGCCATGTCTCTTTTCTACTCAGCCATTTCTTCTTATTCCGAGCAGTGGATCGGCCATTTTTCTCTCCGACTCCCAAGATCCCATCGGTCCTCATGACCTGCGCCCAATTCTTGATCTATATCGGTTGTTTATTATTTTGTGTCTAAGGAATTGATGTTGGAAATGTACTTCAGATTAGTTAATTACTCTGTTAAACCCAGTTATTAGTGTAGTGATTTTGACTAATTCTGCCAACAGTTATAGTGGCAGTATAGTTTATTATTCAAGATGATTCTATTTTTGTTTGTTCTATGAAAGATTCAACTTTTGATGTAGGGAATTTTCAATTAAGAAAGATCTCCCCAATTCGTTATTAGGTCTTGGAATCATTTTGACAACTCAAATATTAAGAAAGGAGGTAAAAAATAGGTGGGTGGGATTGTAGAGTTAAATAAGGATATCATTTAAATATAAAATTCATCACTACTTAAATAAGGAGGCCTTGTAGAGCTTTGAATCATTTTTTATATTACCCTATCAATTCTTCCTTGAGTTCTTGTTGTCAATCCTTCAAATTTCAACAAGGTTTGTTAGTAATTGTGTGACAAAAGTGAAATAATGGCGAGTAAATTAGCACCACTAAGGAGAGAGGCCAAAGTTGGAAAATTACATTGTCATAGACTCACGTAACTTAAAACATTGAAAGACTTCTCTTTTCCCATAAACAAGAATAAGAAAAGGAAAAAGATAGTCAAGAGAAGCAATCCGTAATAGGAGAAAGTTATATTGATTATATTATGATCAATAACACTTTAATCACTAATGGATTGAAGAGAAAAAAATGAAATTACTTGTGTATAATCAAAAATTTCTTTTTGGTTACGCTATTGCAATAGCAGTCGACAATGTAATACTATCTATTGTATGGATAGATAGACTTAATATCAAATGCAAATTGACAAAACGATGGCTTCAATGAACAACCGAATTGGACACAGATACAAATACACATACACCTAACTGATAACAAGAAAACAGCCAGAGATCACACTGCAAGAATCATAACTTGGGAATCTTGAAACATGTCAGATAGAAAATCCAAGTTTCAAACTCCGTGTTTGATGACAAGAAGAAAAATGGACATGCCAACGCTCAGAAAACTTAACATGTGCTGAATCGAAACAAGAGCATTTGGTGATGTATTAGAGTTGTCTGAAGGACCCCCTGGTGTGGGGGTAGGTGCTCCTGCTTCTTGTGCTCTCACAGCTAAATTACCCATGAAGACAAGCATAATTGCTACTGTAAAAGCAAACTTTTGGAGAGCCATCTTCGTCTATTTGAAGGAAACTAAAGTAGTAGTTCGAAATCTGCATGTCCCATATTCTCAAACAAGCTATTTATAGGAAAATGCATGCCCTTTACTATTGCTTAATTAATTGGGTCGCTGGCATTAGAAATACACCATTCCTAGCAAATTCTTCTTGTCCTTTTTGATGATTAAATTACATAAAATGTTTGATTAACTTCCGAAAAATCACCAAGTGGCAGAAGCTGACAACTCCTAATATCGAATTATCAATTAAGCAAGACTGTTTACTGAACTTAATGGCCTGGCCAATTCGATCGAGGTCATAGATTCATTTACTATTGAGATATGTTTGGATCAATTCCTTCCCAGCATAAATTAATTATGCTACTGATTTTTTGGGTTATCCAGT
>JBDJHY010000049.1:21508050-21521241 GCA_039654485.1 Withania somnifera | reverse complement strand
GATCCGGGCACCTTTACCCCATATACCAAATTAGTCTCGTAGCAATCCCTCTCACCCCATATAGCAAATTAGTCGTGAACCAATATAACATATGGAAATAGCATTATCAAAACGATGGTGTGTGCCACAAAAAGTAGTCATGTATGACAATTTCTCTTTGAAATGCTACCATGAACCAAATAATTGGATAAGCACTTTAGGAAACAAAAATCCACTTTTATTCACGTTAAGCTTTTCATCAGTACTCTTTTTTTTTTTTAGCTTTCCAATATTATTCATCTCGGTTTGCTCTCTTATCTAATGCAGCTATAGATGATTTCTTCCCAGTCCTCATCCTTTTAACTTTTCTATCCGTATACATAGAAATCTAATTCAACATTCACCTTCTCATGCATCTTAGCTCAAAGTTCTGCTGCGGTAAAAATTTATCCAATGACATCAATTTTATGTTTCATCGGTTCAACAATCACCTTAAACTAGCAAATATAATAATATTTTAAGTTTCTATATACCTGAATATTTTTGTAAAATATTCAGAATTTCTTTGACCAACATGGGCCTCATCTATGTGTTCATTAAAAACTGTATAAGCAAAGAATATATAGGCACATCATCCTAGAGAAATTCTTCCAGTTATGCTTGTCCGAAAATGATTGTAGATGATGAAGTGATATTCTCCTCTTACACGCCACAAGACACTTTATTATTTGGAATCTGTGCTACATAGGAAAAGTTAATCTCATGAGTTTAAAACCATTTCCACAGCGCCAAAAGTTGTGTAATGAGACAAACTGGAAGCAAATGATAGTATAGGATGAAGAGCTACAAGAAGTTGTTCTCTTACTTCAACAATCAGACGAAAGCCAAGCAAAGAAGAATACTGAGATGGATATCACGTTAAAGCAACAAATAACAGTTGCATTCATTACAATTGTCCATTTACTTTAGAAAAAGGAGCTACATGGGAGCACCAGTGCCACACGAAAGAAGACATCCTCAGAGCAAGGCAAAAGACAATACACCTAAAGACATAAAAAGCCACCAAATAGATTACCACAACATGTTAATCATTATAACTCTGCTGCTGGCAAAAGCCACCATCAGGAGTAAATACAACATGTAAATCACTCCTACTCATTTGCCGATAACATGGTTAGAAGATCACACGGAGGACTAGTTCTGCCTGGCCAAGAACAATCAGGCATTAAGTCAAAGTTAGCAGCACACTACTGTGTGTTTAGATCATGACAACAGAAGGATTGACACGAAACATAAAAAACAGGACAATTTTAGAATTCACATTAGCCAGAATTTGACCCAACTATCATCAAACAGTTAGGACAACGTTATCAAATAGATAAGACAACTATATCAATTTCCAGTTCAATAACGGTAAAAATGATCAACTTTCTAACCCGAAAAGGACATGGGATGAGTATCCCAAAGAGACCATCTCGAACATCACTGAAATCCATAGAATACATTGCATTTTTGAGACCGTGAGATGCCAAATAATCTTCAGATTGCTTAGCCAGGTGATACCCCTTATAAACACTTACAGCTGGTTCACCAACCTGAAAGATCAAAGAAAAAATAAAAAAATATAATTAAAAAGAGTACCTAATAATATTGTTACTTTTGCTCTAATGAATCAATCAACTAAAGCCTCAACCCTAATCTAGTGGGATTGGCTATATTGTATCCATTTTGCTCGATTTCTTCATCATTGTTGGATGGAATATTTAGACCTACAGTTTTTATACTTGAACCCAAAATGACCCAAAAAAGGTACCGAAAAGCAAAAAGTATTAAAGGAAACATACAGAAGAGCGTAGTAGAGCTTGTAAATCACTGAGGTTCTTATAAACCGCGATCACATCCCCTTTACGCACCACATAAAAAGCATCCTTTTCATCCCCCATTTATGTGTCTAACTCCAAAGGCCGCCTTTTACTTAGGTTCCAAGTTACTCCACCACTGTATCAACACAACACAGTATTACTTTACTTAGTAAAAGCAGAAACAGGAAAAAATCAAATACAAAGTCCACTTGAAAATCTCTCGATTCGAGACTCACTGAACAATTTACGATCTACGTATTAGCCTTGCATGTATGATCCGCGTAGTTAATATAGTATGAATGTAACTCAATTACTAGTATATGATTTAGGGCTTTTTCCGTATTCCAGGCAAAAAAATTAGGGTTTCTGAGAACATAGAAAAGTGAGAGAATAAAAGGAAGACTCTTACGGAGTAGAGGAGGAGACTGAAGGGAGTAGTCCTTTCCTTGGGAGACAACTCTAATGGAGTTTTTGTCAATCACTTGATACTCTGTACTCATACTTTCAGTTTCTTTAGTCCCGGGTCAGTTGAATTAGGCCCTAAAATGTATATTTGGGCTGTCCAGGTACCTAGCGTCCCGGGAGGAAATCATACCTAGTGTCCAAAATGATGTTTTGATTTTTATTCTATCTTGAATTTTTATGACTTTCTTTATTAAGGCCCTTTAAACAATTGCAAATGGCCTGAAATAAGAGTTTATTTTAGAAAAGAAAGCAGCAAACAAAGTAAAAATAACATCTCAACCACACTGCTTAATGTGTTCTACTGTTATCTATAATTGAACATGTTTATTGTCTTGAAATATTTTAAGCATCTGTCCTACAAACAAGGATTGCCTAAGTCTGTAAGGCAGAATTTCTCTAGTTAATTGTGCAATTTAACTATCTCAAAATGTCCTGAACATGATCAAGCAAAAATATCAAGAGAGAAACTTTTTTTTAGCATCTTTGGAACACAACCCTCGACTTCATTAAGTATTTTCTTTCTTTTTCTTCTTAACTTGGAACATCTAAGTGATACTAATTTAACTTGGCACACTGGACAATAGTTCCAGTAAGCCAGGCTTCCAACGTGCTAGAATACTAATACAATAAAGAAGAAACCTGGTACTTGTCCCAACCAATTTTCATTGCAAACTAGATTACAACAGAAGCTACTCCAATCCAGATACATAATTAGGTTACATGCACATAATTCAGACCATATATCAACATGTTACAAAACATGGTTCAAGTTAGACCACTAAAAATCCATTACGCCGTCTGTCTTGGGCGTCATTCATCCTTCCCAAAATCCCAACAAAGTTGAGGTACTTGGTGAAACCACATTATTAAGTTATCATGTCACACTCCACCTGAATTTCGCCATCTGCACAAAAACAAACTTATTAGATTTCTCACGGCAAAAGAGAGATTTATTCAGCACAAAACAAGTGAAAGACCCTTACTCTTGAGATACACGGCTAAATTTGCCTGCGCATCAGCTTCAGTGTTGGATTCCTGATATGTTAAACAAGAAAAACCCTCAGAATCAGATGAAAAGATAGCTTTTTAACGACTAAAAAGAAAGGAACAATTATGTGAATAGTGAATGCAGAACAAAGTGAACTCAGAAACTGGAGAAGCATGATTATTCACTTCTAGCAATAAGGTTACAAAACCAACTTCATACAGAGCATTAGCGACAAAAGAGAAACTTTATATTGCATTAATTAAATACGACATTCAGAAACCCACCGCTTGCACCCTTTTTGGTCACAGGGACCAATACATACACTACTGCATTTCATCACAAAAATAATATGCAGATGCAAGATATAATGACTTCAAAATCAAAATTCTGATAGACAAGCTCGGTAAGCTCTGAATTAGCAAAAGAGGAAAAGTTGACCATACTCTGTCCATATGGTTGATCTGAAATGACATAAACTGATCTTTAAGCTCTTTCACAATCTTGGATAGCTCAGCCATGTTCTGGTTCTTACATTTCCAGATTCCTTGAGTCTGTTCCACGATAGAAATTTGTAAAGAATGAGAAATAGTCCCAGAAGCAGTTCCAGCTAAAACTTAAAACTGAATGAAATATAAATAGCACGCAGAGCACATATGATCTCAGCATAAGATGAAACAGGTTGAAGAATAGCTTCACTTTTGAACTGGTTTAGGTGTCCTTGGGATGGAGTGGATGAGGTACCATCAAGAAGGCAAGATCATACCGACCCATAATTTCAATCGAACTAGGTCCTTTGAATATGCTCAAATCCTATAGGATCTTTTTACTCGCTCCTAAACCTGTCACTTAAAATCTCCTGCATTCAAATTTGGGATGTTGAGAAGCACGTTTCCCGAAGACAATGTGAAGAGCCAAACTGCTGCTCATTCTTCTACTACACATCGTTTATTTTTTATATTTTTTTTTATAACCATAGTGTCCAGTCCATCTTGCGCACCTCGAATAATTCCATGGGATACCCTATCATCTCTCACCACCAACAAGTGTCAGGGAACTCTGTCTACCAAAACTAGAACATATGGGAAGAAATCACCTACTGTTTTTGTCTCTGCTAGGATCGGAAGTGCACCACATTATCCTTAGCTTCACCATTTTTTAATTATAACCAAGAAATCCCCGAGAGCCAGTGATTATACAAAATCGTATTCTAGATAATTTGAGATACATGTGCAACACGTGTCCAAAAAACTAGTTAGTTAGAAAAACAGTGTTTCATTATTTGGAATAGTCCACTTTCTGAGGCATGTTGGTGTAGCGGGTTTAATATGTTGTCTCAGACACTGTCAATGGCTAGCACCATCACGGGAAAAGCTCTTCAGCAATTGCTTTAGAACTCGGTGGTTTCAACAAATTACCATAAGTATATAAATTTGATAGGATATTAGAAGTGAGAAGGCAGAAAAATCACTAGTTTGCTAAAGGCAAAATGGAAAATAGAACAAAATCATTACCAAAATGGAAAATAAACAAAAACAAAAAAACAGAATAAGCAGAAAGAGAAAAGGAGACCTGCATGCAGACAAGTTTTGAGTCACCCTTAACTTTAATGTGTTTAAAACCTTTCTCAAGAGCATATCTTAGCCCTAAGATTGCGCCTCTGTATTCAGCAACGTTGTTAGTTGCCACACCCACTCCTTCACGCAACCGAAAAACCTATAGAAACGAATTACAAGTCGAAAACCTGTAAATTTGTGGCAAAAAACCGCACCTTCTAAATGGATAAGGAGCATACCATACTTCCATCGGCAGCACGTAACACAGCTCCAGCACCAGCTAGACCAGGATTCCCTTTTGAAGCCCCATCAAATTCAAGAATGCATGAACACTGCATGTAGGGGGACTGAAGGTATATATTTACAAAATTGTTCCTCCGTGCTTCATGCGAAGATCACATAGAGATAGTAGCACTTAAAAGAAAACAGGATATTCATCATATTTTATAAGCAAATCACACCAACCCATTTGGCAAAACCAAGACCAACTTGGCTAATATCCATGCCATAGAAGATATGATATTTTAATTACATATGAAATAAATGGTCAGTAGATATAAATGGTGAGGTTCTTTTACAAAATATAAACTTTTGAGTCAATTTTTGTATTTGAAAAATCTCAAATCATGATGTGAAATTGCCCAACCACACCTTTTGAAGAATTTGGGATTTCATATATCATGAGACAAAATCGCATGTCTAAATGCTGATTTCATCTTCTGATTTCAAATCAAAGCCATCAAATCATGACCAAATGCCTACTTAGAAGTAAAATTCCAAAACGGCCTTTGGAAGTTCGGAAAAAACAAAAGGGATATATCGACTCAAGATCCACGATTTGCATCAAATATTGATGGCCCACCCCAAATGACTGGTTGGTGTGTGGGCCATTTTTTTAATAAACCATTCAGAAGTCAACGATATCCCCATATATTTTTTTGTGAATCTTCCAAAGTTGAACGATAAGCCCCTTAATTTATTTTTAATCTCGTCACTCATCCAGTTATGCACGATTTACTTAATGAAAAACTAAATCACATAGCAATGAAAGATAAGTCTTTTGCATGTAAAGGAAAGGTAAATCATTTGGGAACAAACGATAAGTACGCTACACTAATTGTCGTTGGTTACCTAATGATTTACCTTTCCTGGAAAATTACTAGAGGTAGCTTTAGGAGTCGGTATTTCCTTGAAGTTCTGATTGCTGAATTTGGTTAATCTTGTATATGGCAATATATTAGTCCTTTGCTCATCATTGCTGAACCATTTCTTGGAAACGACAAGTATAGCATGTTTATCGTTTGTTGCCAAATGACTTACTTTTTACGTACAAATGGCTTATCGTTTGTTGCTACATAATTCACTTTTTCATAAAGTTAATCATGTAAAGCCGGATGAGTTTTTTTTTTATGACCGCAGCGTCCGGGCCAGCTTTCGCGCACATCGACTAAATTCACGGGATACCTGCCGCTCTTATTATAAGCAAGAGCGAAGGCTCGACTTATCAATATCATAAATATCATAAGACAAGATAGCAAGTCAATATCATAAAGATCAGGTACCAACTAACTCTGTTCACTAAGGTTAGAACAGATGGAAAGAATCACCTAGTATTCTTTGTCTTTGATGGGATTTGAACCTAAGACCTTTGTCCTCATGATTCTTTAACCCACTTCATCGACTACTAGGCCACACAGGTGCAGCCGAATGACTTATCATATTAAACAGAAATAAATTTAGGGGCTTGTCGTTTAAAAAAGGACAGTTAAAAACCAAAAAAAGTTAAGGGGGTATTGTTATCACAACCTATCCCCATGAGAGAAAGTTTTAAGCATCTTGAATCTATAGTCCAAGGAAGTGGGGACATCAGTGATGATGTCACAGATCACATTGGTACGGGATGGATGAAGTAGAGGCTTACTTCCGAAGACTTGTATGATGGAAACGTACTACCTAGCTTAAAAGAAAGTTCTATAGAGTGGTGGTTAGATCGTCTTCGTTGTTTGGATGAAGTGCTAGCCAGTTAAGAACTCTCATGTTCAGAAAATGCACATTGTAGAGATGAGGATGCTGAGATGAACGTGTGAAAATACAAGAGCAATAAGATCAGGATGAGGTTAATCGGGAAAAGGTGAGAATAGCCTTCATGGCGAATAAGATGACAGAAGCGAAACTGAGATAGTTTGAGCAAGTGAACAAGAGGTGCACAAACACCCCACAGGATATGATACAACTTCATATTATCAAGGAAATGACTTTAGTTAGGAAGTTGTGGAGGTCGGTATGGGGTAGAAGGTTACTACGGAGTAGAGTGTTGTCTTGCCTTTAGAAGCTTGTCGTATTATTAGTGTATCCTTGTGCTCTTTGTTTTTGATATCTGTCGACATATGTTTTTTTATTGTGTTTCGAATACTATATTATTTTATTGTTATTGTTTCTTTTTGTACAAGCACTACACTGCTTTCCTTTTTAATTGGTATGGCTTTCTTTAGTTTTTCTCCGCTTGTACTAAGATGTGTTGTTCTTAGGCCGATAGTCTCTTGAAAACAGCCTCTCTACCTTAATGAGGTAGTGGTAAGGTTTGCGTACGTTCTACCTTTCCGGACTCTAGACCCTATTTGTGGGAATTTATTGGGTATGTTGTTGTTGTCGTTCACAATTGACCGATTTATTTATAAACAATTAAATATGACCCAAATAGCAAATGGATGTTTGGGAGTTGGCTGTCATTATTGATGCAAATCGTGAAACTTGGGACAATATGTCCCTTTTGGTTTTTCCGAATTTCTGGTGACCGTTTTGAAATTTTTACTTCTAAGCATAGCCCTTTTGGCTCCGCACCAATACTCTTCACCGAACATGTCTACACCGTGTGCAGATACGGATTTGAGTTTCAGTGGAGTATGTGAGTGAGCATTGAAGATCTATCAACATTCCAGTGGTGAGCTGTTGAACTGTCAGCTTGTTCGTGGTAACTTAGGGTCTCTTTATCTCCAGATTAATTATACGCTACTCTTACACATAGTTGTATCTCCTATTCTTAGTGACTCATGACTTGTGAGACACCAATTCCTGGTATTTATCAAATATTTTTGTTTATCTTATATACCCTGTTTTAGACTTTTATTGCCTCTTATTGGAAACGTGTTTGAAGAACTATTTATTAGTGGTTCGATCAATGAGGACGTTGGGTGTTTCGCTCATAACAGGCTAACACCATCCACCATCCCCTCCCTCGGAATCTCAACATACAGGTAAAGCAGACAATGAAAAAAATTGCACATATTGATACAAAAAAGTTAACTTACAGAATATGACGAAAGCGGGGGAACATCTAGGAAATTGTCTAACTTGGCATGTTTCTGCTGACTAGCAGCTGCAAACGAAGGAGATGCCACCACTTCCAGCTGAATGAAGAAATAGAACAAAGTGAATATCCAAGATTCCGTACATACCTTGTCATAATATCAAAACTTTTTGACATGCTCGCTCAAGTTAAATTGACAAAATGTAATAGCTACATCTGGCAAAGGCAGTCAGAGATCAACAAACACCAGCAAGACGGAGGAGCAAATAAATTTCCATAAGCCCAATACAAGATTAACTAGAATGTGCAACACAATTTGAGTTTTTATAACCCAAAAAGAGTAAATTTCATACTAAACGACAAATGCAAACCATAAATTTATTTCTATAACTTATAAGCAACTACATCTAGCAAAAAGACTTATCCTCGACATTTATTCTGCTACTAGATGTGTATCCTCATTCTACTAAAAGAGTGATTGAGGAAACCACCATCACTTGATCAGACAATTCATAGTTTCTTATTCTGGGAAATCCACTAGCCTAATAATAGACAACATGTACAAAATTTTCATCGCGGCCTACTTCAGAAAATATTAATGCTTTGCAGTAACTGGTGGTATAGTTGTTTTGATGACTGAAGTTGTGCCTAAAGGAAGTATATCAGTTATTATTTTCAAGCAAGACATGTCCCATTTAATCAACGCAAGAATAATGTGGATTGGCCATTAAGAGATAACCTGCATCCTCCTTTCCGGAATGATCTTTCCGACAATCTTATCTTTCGAAGAGCCGGGTTGCTGCAAAAAAAGAAATATTTAAAAATCTCCATGCGTGGAATGGTCCTTGATGTAAATTTTTATAACTGGAAAAACATGCTTAAAGTTTGTTTCTTTTCAAGGCACAAAATGTATCTTATATAATAGATTGCCAAATTTGACCGAGCAAAAGGAGATGTACATTTTCAGTTTCACAGAAAAAAAAAAGATATTGCAAATAATTGGATACCAAGAAATCTAAGCTTTCCAAGTTGGGTCTAGCTGAAAAACATAAAAGCAATATTATGCACACTTTGTAATTACCAGTCAGAGGCCGCAAGCGTGTCAAGACATAAAGGGGGAAATAGTTGGACACAATGGCAATGAAAGCAAGGAAAAACTAACAAATCTAAGGTGATTGAACCTATCATCAGTATTAAATTCAGATTCCACGAATCTCATACGTAAGGCTATTCACAAGCTTCTATGACCATAAGGAAACAATAATAAACTTTTGCATCTGAGACAAATTTGGAGCCCCTCCCCCTAAATATGAGAATTACTATACAGTTTGTAACCTCCTATGTTCAAAGGAATAAATCAGAAATGTAGAATAAACAGAAAAAATATTCCGATCCCACAATTTCCTCAAATGTTCTTAAGGAATTTAATCCCCTCAATGTTGCCAAGGTACTTGAATTAGCTCTCCCAAGATAAAACAGAAAGACTATTCTGCAATTGTGGCAATGCAAATTGCAGAAATTCAGTGAACTCAAACAGCGGAGCAAATCACACAACACTTGCTTTGTTTCGGTAAACGGTGTAGAAATGAGAGGCTACACCTTTGAATTTATAGACCATGAAAGTGTGACATGAAGAAGTGCAATCTAAAAGGTGCTTTTTGGTGCTATCCAAAAGGTGTCGTTTCTCATTTCTCATTTACACCTTAAACCCCAACATAAGCAATATAACATATGTAAGTAGCATTATCACCAAAAAGGTGTGTGCCACAAACATAGGCAAGTACAACATTTTCTATTTTAAATGCTACTACGTGCCACATAACAGGATAACACTTTTAAAAAAAAATTATTCTTCAATTTATTCATACTAAGCTTTTCAATATTATTCATTTGTTTTAATTGTTAGCTTTCCAAAAGTATTCATCTCGGTTAGCTCTCCTATGATATGCAGCGATAAAATGATTCCTCCAGTAATCCACCTTTAAATTTTATTTTGCTGTATCTCACTCAATTTTCACTTCCTTTCTCTTGCATCTTAATCGAAGTTCTCCAGTGGTAAAGTTTTACCCAATCACATCAATTTTACATGTCATTCCTTCAAAAATCACCTTAAAAGATCACCAGCAAATGCTATTATTTATTATTATTACTACTATCATTATTACTTCAATTTTCTAATACCTAAATATTTTTGTTAAAATACTCAGAGTTTCTTTGACCAAAACAACAGTCTCAGCTCCATGTCCATTAAAAGTTGCCCAAGCAAAGTATATGAAGGGCACATCATCCCAGTGTAATTCTTCCGGTCATGCTTGTCTGCATATGATTGTAGATTATGCAGTGATATTCTCCTTTTACACAAAACAAGGCACCTTATTATTTGGACCCTATCCTACATATGAAAAGTTATTCTCATGAGTCAAAATCGTTTCTGCAGCGCCAGGTAGTTGTGTCGTGAGAAGAACTGAAAGCAAAAGATAACAGAGAATAACGAAGAGCTACCAGAAGTTGTTCTCAATTCAATAATCAGATGAAAGTGAAGCAAAGAGGAAATCAAAGAGACAAATCTTGCTTTTAATACAACAATTATCCATCTTTTAGAAAAAAGAGCTACATGGGAGTACCAGTTCCATGTGAAAGAAGATATCAGAGCTAGACAAAAGACATACATCTAAAGATGTAAAAGGCCACAAAATGAAGTACATACAACATGTTCATCACTACCACTCAGTTTTCGGTAAAAAGCCACCAAGTGGAGTAAATACAACATTTAAATCACTACCATTCGGTTGCCGATAACATAGTTGAAAGATCAAAAGACGGAGCAGTTCAGCCTAACCACGAACAATCATGCATCAGTCAAGGTTAGCAGCGCAATACTTCGTCCAAATCATGGCAAAAAAGGATTGATATAAATCTCAAAAACCCGGGCAACTTTGTCATCCACGTTAGCCAAAATTAGACCCAACTATCATCAAACAGTTATAACAACACTATCAAATAGATAAGACAATTATGTCTAATGCCAGTTCAAACAACAGTAGAATGATCTGCTTCCTAACCCGAAATGGGCAAGGGATGAGGGTCCCAAAGAGATCATCTCGGACATTGCTGAGATCCATAGAATACATTGCATTCTTGAGTCCATGAGAAGCCAGATACTCTTCAGATTCCTTAGCCAGGCGATACCCTTTGAAAACACTTAAGGCTGGTTCGCCAACCTGAAAGATTAGAGCAAAAATTAAAAACATAATTGAAAAAATAATGAAAAGCACCTGATAATATCATTACTTGTGCTCTAGTCAATCAATCAACTAAGCCTCAACCCTTAACTAGTTTTTGCTACAATGTACATCCATTTTTCTCTATTTCTTCATCATTGTTCAAAAGCTGGAATAACTAGACTCCTCTTAGAGTTTAGACCTATCAAAAAAAAAAAAAAAAGAAGCGGGCGACCCCGCTATGCGTGGGCAGAACCACAAGGGCTATAAAAGACCCCAAAAGAGGTAGCAGTACATACAATAAATAACAATGGCTACAAAAGCAAAAAAGAAAGTATTAACGTCAGAAGGTGAAGGAAGTCATACGCATGTTCGTAGAAGAGCTTGCAAATCGCTCAAGTTCTTATAAACCCCGATCATATCCCCTTTGCGCACCACATAAAAAGCATCCTTTTCGTCCCCCATTTTTATGTATTGCAAGTAACTTCACCACTGTATGATAATAACTTAGCAAAAGCAGAAAGCGAACAATGTACAGTCCACATACTATTATTACTATATGATTTAGGGCATTTTGTTCACCCGAATTTCGGGCACAGAGATATGGAATTAGGGTTTTTTGGAAACAGACAAAAGTGAAAGGAGCGAAGATTACTTACCGAGCGGAAGAGGAGTAGTGAGTGGGAAGGTGAAGAAGAAGAGAGGGAGTTTTAATGGAGTTTTGTCATGTGAGCAGAGCTCATCTCTCAATTTTCAGTTTTGGAAAGTCGTGAAACGTGTCAGCTGATTTTGGTCCCAAACTGCATTTCTGGGCTGTTAAGGGCCTAAAATGGGCTAAATATTTCAAACGGCAACAGGCTTCTTCAATACACTAATATTTTTTGGGCCCAGGTACCTCAAGTATTTTGTTTGGAGACCTTCCATAGATGTATACTTCGGCCATTTAGTTTAGGGTTTTTATTACTTCTTTTGAGAAACCTTTTTGTTTTTATAATATTTGATTAATAAAAATCTATTTTATGTAAAAAGGCCTATAGTTTACTAACATGGATGAACTATATATACACTTCGATTTGTTTTTCTAATTTATGTATATTTTAATAAAAATATACACTAAATACATTTCTGTGCATATATTTGGTAACTAATTGCCCTAAAAATCAAGGCTGTAAATTTTTCATTTAGTATTTTCGTTTATCGTGGTTTGAATTACTATTAAGTTGTTCTTGTCATTATTCCTTATCAAAGCAACACATTAAATTAATATTGAATAATGTAAAGTTGCAAGTGTTGATTTGTTTAGAATTTATGCATTTGAACGAATTCCTTCATTATTGGAGAATGTATACACTACACAAGTTATAGTCAAATTAAATTTTAAGGAAAATTTGTGGGTATAAAAATGTAAAATGAATAGAAAAATATTGTCTTTTAGATCTTTTATGTATAAAAATAAAAAGATCTTATAAAGAAAAAAATATAAAGCTGAAAAAACAAATTATAAATAGCCTATAAACCAATTATCCCTAAGATGAGAGGACTCATGGTGTAAAGCTCATGAAGTGTTGCTAAGCCATGATTATAGGTGAAATAGGTGAATGCTTATATGTTAAATGCTTGTGCTAGACACCGAGAAATTGCTAAATTTGTTTTATCACCTAGGATAACTATAAAAAAAAAATTAGAACCTAATATGTAATAAAAATAAACTTATCGTGATTAATAATTACTAGATATGTTTTAAATTATTTGACCAAATTAACTTCTATTTATATTAAAATACATGGTATATTGTGATTAATAATCACTATATATA
>JBDJHY010000049.1:21489599-21503086 GCA_039654485.1 Withania somnifera | reverse complement strand
TTGAGGACACATATATGACAAAATGATCTATGTAATATAACATTTTATTGATATGAATAAATAAACATATAATCGTTCAATAAATTATACTATATCAAAACCGCATGGTTAATAGTATACCCTAACAGTAAAGTCATGCTTGGCATCTTTGGACTTGTTCCAAATTAGATGTTGATTAACTATCATCATTGTTGTTGTTTCAGTTGCAACACTGGTAAGTTCAAGTTGAATTCATTACTAAAAGTGTAAAAGTATTCACCAGTCTTTGATTAGATATTGTTATACTTTTAAGGACATTTTCGGCAGGGAAATTTGAGCATGGAGCATGGAAAGAAGGAGGATTCTGCAACAGTACAAAACCATTTGCTAGAGATGAAGTTAAAATTGGTCATCAAGATTGGAAATTAGAAGCATTCAAATTGAACAAATTGAAAGTGCAAGAAAAAATTGAGAACATGTACGAACTTATGGATGTGTCCTATTGGGCTAATGAATGTATAAAGGGCTATAGTGGTTGTATATCCATTTTTACTGGCCAAGACACATTGATAGATATTTTAAGAAAAAAACTCTACACTTTCAATTGAAGTTCATCAAGAGAAGCAGATAATTGTTCAGATTAAAATTTTTGTTCTTTGGGTTGGGTAGGGAGGACATGTATTATTAATAATGGAAGCGACCTTCAGCCTAAATGCATAACAAATGTAAATGTAAATTGATGTATACAAGAATGTTAGTGGTTCGACTCAACCGCTCGTACCAATTTGTTGACAAATATGTGTTTAACTAAAACTATACTTAGTTTATGGTACTTTATTTTTTAAATAACGAATAAAAAAATGATATTATCATGATTTCACTTGTTACATAAAATATACGATACTTCAAAATAACTTTACTAACATATACAATCCACTTGTCAAGAAAAAATAGGGTAATAAGTGAACAACATTAACTTTTAAATCAGAAAATTCAAATAACAAACTGAAAGTAGTTTCATAAAGTGGCTCACTGGATGAAACAACTGAAGATAGGAAACCTTAATACAGACTTGCTAGTAAGAAGTAACCCACACACGATTAATTTTGATAATTACATTGATGATCAGGGAGACTGCTGCGGAATACGAAAGTAGATTGGAATGGGATTTTCAGGTTGTGGAGAAGAGTCCCAGACAGAAAATGCACTTTTGGAGTTCATCCATTTGTTAGTCATCTCTGGAAAATGTCGATCTAATACATCTTTTAAGCTTTCAGTTGTATTCACCCATTCAAGTCCTTTTTTTGTATATGTCTCCTCGTTATAATTGCTGGTGAAAAATTTGTCTGCTTCAAGCCTCCTGGAAATTGATAAATCAACTTTCTATTAGTAATTTCTGTAAATCATAATATTTTGCATAAAAGTTTTGTTCTCTCCTATTGACCAACTAGAGTTGGCTAATCAGTGATATATATGAATCAAATTTGCACAGGTATAAAAGATATCAACAGGTCATAAATCGACGCGTACAAACTTAACTTGGACCTACATGGATAGAATAAAAGTTAGTCAATTAATGGGTTATAACTTAATCGATTTAGCAGAATGATGAGTTATATATAAATGGATTGATTAGTACGAACCTTGATGCCATGATTAGAAATATTAAAAAGGCAGTCTCAGAAATAGCAAATCCCTTAATCTTTTTCTCTGCCAACATTCCAACTAAAAGATCCAGTTCTTCTACATCATCACCATATACTTCTCGAAGCATTTTAATGGAGTCCTCATCATCATTCAAATCTTCCCATTTGGAGATGGGAATTTGCAGCATTCTCCTACGAAATTCATTGTACCTGGCAATATTCCTTTCCCTATCCCTATAAACTGTCATCCAAACATCACGATCAATTAACCACATGGATTAACAAAAAAATCCAATTCACTAGTGTTTTTCATACAAAGACATTTAAGTTAATAAAAGGAAAAAAAAAATAGTCGTCTTTTGTTCAAAAAAGAAAAAATAATTGACATGAAACTTAGAGTAGTAAATTAAAACATTGAAGTAACAGATAATGTATTATATATTCCAGCATAAAAGAATTGACTTTCTGATCTTTTGTAGTTTTTTTTTTTTTTTTTTTTTTTTGCAATTTACATATAATTGAGCGTATGATGACACAAATAGTTCTATAACTTTGTTGTTAGTTTAGTCAAAGTTGAAAGAACATATATTTGAAATTATGGATACTCTTTCGTTTGTAATTCTAGTGTAAAATATACTTACTCTCAAGGGCTGGAAGGTCTATAGGATCTAGTCTGTCAGTTCCATCAACATCTTGGGCAACAAGATCCCTCATCCACACTGGATAATTCCATAGCTCAAGAGCTCCACAAGCTTGGTGGCCCATTGAAACCATTTGCTTAGTAAACCCAATTCTTGATAGATTCTCCTTTCCTCTGCCCCCAATCAAACCTTTCATTGGGATCCTACGGTTCCAGGACAATTACATTATATTTGGTAAAGTTAGCTAGAGGTGATGAAACAATTAATTTTTTTTAGTACCCAATTCATTCAATAGTAAACGGGTTCTGTTATAATTTGTTTGCAGGTTCGACCCAATATGTTGAACAAAAAACAGTTCGGACAAACAATGTAAATCAATGGGTCAAAATGCAACTCATACCCAAACATCATATTAAGACAATTATTTAGGAACATATGGTTTTCACACTTGTTCATTCTCTTTTTGTTGGAGTTATGATCCGTTATTCTATCAATCTTTATCCAAATTTAGGATAATTGAGTAAATGATGCCTTACTCATTGGTCAAAGGGAGAGATTTGTTTGGTCCAGGTGTGGCATCGATATTCCTCAACTGAAGCGTATCGGGTAGGAGTTGATGCATGCGATAGACAGACACAAATTCCTCAGTCAAGGAATAGGGCACTCCATGATTTTCTGGTTTCTTCGTTCCCACAAGACCACCTAAAATGGAACCTCCAACATGCCCAAATGTATCCTTGAACTTCTTCCCTAGCAATCCATACCTGCAATATGAATTACTATCTGAGTCATGCATAGAGTAGGACAAAATAAAAACAACTAGTGTATGGGAGTATTAACCAATTGCCGCGCATTCCTGCAAGAAGGGTGTCGGTTTTGAGAAGCTCAACAGTCCAATCTATGGTGTGAATTTTCGCAATTACAGCTGAAGTCACTAGTCTTGCATGACGATACAAGTCTTCGTCCTCCAATTCTGGATATTCCTTCTGGAAATTTGAAAATCAACTCAAGTTGTAAGAATATCTTGGATTTTTATCTCATATATTCTATTAGTACATTAAAATCTAATAATCTTAGTACCTTTAAGGTGTCACAAACAGCATTATGCTCTTGAACAAAGAGAGCCTGAAGTACCAAAAGTCCAGCCCAAGCGTTGCGAACATCACCAGAGATGATTTTCCCATTTTCGTCTTGTTCGAGGAGTCCATTAGCTGATAGCTTCAGCTTCCCCTCTTCAAAAGTTCTTACTTTCTTCAAAACCTCTGCATTGCTACCATAAATAGCGCTTCCATCCCTTCCTCATTTAAAAAAGATCAATCACTTACTGTCTATATCTATACATGCAATGTATAACATATAGTACAATTTCTCCTTGAATTGATATATAAGCATAAGCTTTTTTAGGTCATTAAAAAAAAAAAATTGTACGAATATGAAATCTTACCACCAGGGGGTACGCCTGTTCAAGTGACCAGTCTTGATTTCATAAAAGCCCGTCAGAGTTTCTTCCGTCTTGTAAAACTTAAAGGATTTGAGAGGGCACTCACTTGCAACTTCTTTAGGTGCCCTTAGCTCAATCTGTGTACCAAAATAAACATTAGTGTACCACATATATTACTTACAGGTTGATGAACACGTGCATCGAAATCTATTGTAAGGTTGTTATTTTTAGATTTTATTTTTTTACCTTTACCATAATATGTATTATATATATATGTCTAATATCTTTTTCTCTTTTTTGGTCGTTTACACCAATTGCTCTCTTGCTGATCTTAGGTCATAATTATAATACGAAAGTTTATTATTATTTGAATAGGAACAGCTTAAAACAGTGTCGCATTTGTTTATTTAATTACCATTAAAAAATGAAAATGCAAAAAGAAACCTAACTTCATATTTAATATTAAACATTTCATTTCCAAATTTAGAAAATACCATTAGTAGACGACTGACCTGTTGAGTGTCTTCCAAATGATCAATCCAATCATGAATCATAAACTGAATCCATGAGGCAGCTATCACGTTAAATTGTTTTCCTGTATCCACGAATTTTTTTCGTGCAAGCAGCTTTGTTGCTACTACCATTGGATCTGGATTGTTTAACTGTGTTTCATTTTTTTTTTAAAAAAAGAAGAAAAAGAACATGTCAAATTAATTTAGAAACAAACATTTAACCGAAGATATATCAACTAAGTTCTCTGGATACATTATTATGCCTTTATAAGTTAGGTCTCTTAATTATTCAATACTTGGTTCCACTCCAAGTATATCAATGAAAGGTGTACAAGATCCGTTCTTGTGTCTAAAGTTGTAGCTCTTTCCACCTTTTTTATTCTAATATTTATTGTGTATTTAATAGCTTTTACTTTTGGAGATTATTCACAAAAGGAAAAGGAAAGGGTGTACAAACATTTTTAATATGTGGTGAATATAAATAAATTATTAAAACAATTACATGTGAGAGTACGTCAAAAAATAGACAACATTATAAAATAATTTCATCTTATTTCGTAATTTTGAAAAACTTACGAAGATGTTATGAGTTACTGAAGCAGGATAAGAAGATACTTCAAAAAATCATCAAGAAATTCGAACAGATGGTCAAAATGAATTATGGACCAGAAGGTTGTGGACATCATCTTTTTTTTTTCTTTCAAAAAGAAAATCTATTTATTTCTTCCCAAATTGCATAACTACTCATACGAAAAGTTAAATAATATTTGCTTCGAATATAATCACTATATAACGATAAACCTTTTTATAGAAAGATTATACATAAAAAATAATAAAGTAATTTTTTCTGCATATGTATTAATATTTTCCTCACTTCCTTGGATTAATTATTGTTACTATTACTATTATTATTATTATATTATATACATATTTATCATATGTATATAATAATAATAATAATAATAATAATAATAATAATAATAATAATAAAATTTAATTGCTTATTTCGGGCAAACGTGTTTTTTCATCCGTTCCTAAACAAGTATTTGTTTAATTTTTTTAATTTTATTTCTAAATAAATGATTGTTTTGGATAATCGCGAATACATTAATGATGTTCTTCAATTTTTTTTTTAAATAAATAAAACTTTACAAAATTAAAAAATTATTAAAGAATTACATCCTTTAAAAGTAGTTATTAAGAGTATGTTAGTAAAAAGTAGTTTTTATTTTAAAGGAATATATAGTTTTTTAAAGAGTATTCACAAGCTAAAATATCACTTATTTAAGAATCTGAATAACTAAGGCGTAACAAACAAGTAATTAATCTGTCGAATAGGTATAAATTAATAAAAATGTTACTTATCATGGATTAATACAACTGCTATTTAATGATCTACGAATAAGGGAGTCCAGGATTTGATGGCTATAAATTGGGACCATTGGGGATTGGCCCTCTAAGATTGTCTAGTTCTGAACTAAGGTTTTGTGAATTGGGACTATTGCATGCAAGATCCAGTTAAATTTCCACCAGAAAATTGAATATCGTATATCTGATGCTGAAGTTTTTTTTTTCCTTAAGCAAAGACAAAGAAATACATCGTGAATTGGTCGTTTGGTTTGGATCGACTTGTCGATAATTGATATACAAATCGTTATATATTCATCAAGATATTGATTTTTCAGTTATTGACTTATCGATTATTAATTATTATTGATTTAACTGTTAAGACTATACATATTAAAAATTACTTAGAAACAAGGTAACAAGTCAAATGAACCATGCCCATGAGTTGACGGATTGCGATCTTTCTCAAAAGCAAACATAAACACAGAATAAAGAATTTAAAACAGTCAAAAAATAAAAATATTAGATTAAACCTAAGCCAAAAACTTTACATATCAAATGATATAAAAAAAAAAATTTACTACTGATTTATTGATTAAACCGCTAAGAAAAAAAAAATCAAACCATTATCAAAATAGCTTAGACCGATAAACAAATAATTTTTTCTGTTCAATTTTATTATAAACAATTGACGTGTTCCCTTAAAATAGCTGAACTCTACGTTTAATAGTTAATACAAAGGTTGAGTGTTATACTTTAGGACGTAATCCCATCAACTTAAAACAAATTCAAGAAGCTGTAGTAGTATACCTTGTTATGCTGATCAACAGGTAGCATATTTCTCCCGAAAAATGAAAATTGACTGCCTGCTCCTTCATTGAAAGGGTCATTGTATTTTCCATTAGCAGTTCTATAAGGGTAATCGGCCGGATTTGATCGGACGCCGGTAGGTGTTCTACCTACGTTGATCAAATTAAATTGCTGATGAAGATGCCGACGAACTGCAAGATACAGTAGCCCTAAGAACACCGGTAGCCGGTGCCACAGGTTCAGTTTATCAACGGAATGAACCATCTGCATGCATGTCATGACTTTACTTAAACCGAAAATACATAAAACCCCTCCTGAACTTACCTCCAATACTCATAGCAATGTAATTCTCATATGAAATATGATTAGAATGACTGATTTGATACTATATAGGTAAAAAAAAATATTTCTTAACAAATTAGATATGAATTTGGTGGCTCAATAATTGTACTCAGTACTACTTTTTCCGGAGAAGCTGATATGTGTTGGTAGATATATTTTCTATTAAAATGTTAATTAAACTATTTTTTTAAAGATCTTACTCCTTATAAATCGAAATTGGAGATCTAAAAATAGAAATCAAAACTGTCCCACCTTCATTGAAAAAATAGAATTCCAACGACCTTGCTGTTTTTCGTTTATAAACTATATTATTGAGAAGCTTTTAAAATTATGAACAACAATGTATGAGTGTGTATGTTGCGCATTTGATTATTGGAAAAAGTTCTTTCATAAATGTGCAGCTCTATAAGTTGCGATGGAAATGAGAAAGAAGGAAGAAGAATGGGAAAAAATAATTAAAAACTAACATAAAAATTATTTTTAAAATGATATTATACACATTTCACTTGTGTGTACAACACTCACGTACATATATCTCATATATCTGGGATTGCATTGAGAAATTAATTATCCATAAAGTTACATTGCTGAAATTAGTTTTCAGGATAAATTCTGGGTTCTTTTTGTGTATTGTTTCTTAAGTAAAACGTACAGAAAAAGATAATAATAATAATAATAACAATAATTAACAATTTATTTATAAATCGGTGGAGGAGCACAACGTACAAATTGAGCGTGGTATTTCCAAAATATACTTAACAGGTGAAACACATTCTTAATTAATTAAGCAGTGTTGAGATTATATATTACTGTATAACGTTAATGCGCGACAGAGAATTAGAGCAGAAAAATTAACTAATTAGTGGAGAATTAATTACCAGAAACAAAAGTTTGTCGAGGAGAGTCATTCTGTCAAAGACATCATGAAAATCTTTGTGAATGAAACTACGAAGAGGATATAGAAAGAGATTCTTGAGCAATGCCATAACAAAAGACATATGGTTAATTTCCTACTAGAAATATATATATATCACTTGTAATATATGTGGCTGATATTGCCTCTATGCTTAATTTGAAATATGTACTATGGAGGGAGGAAATGTATCCTTTCTTATATATAGAGAGATATAGGTATAACAGAAGAATTAGGCACAATCCGACAAAAATAATAAATAATATGTAAAATATTTTATAAAATTAAAAAATATAGCACGTTTTATAGGTTTGACAATTCTAATATTTGGCAAACAATTCAGTTCCACACAAAATTTTAATGTAGCATGGGAAATTATACCACGTATTGAGAATAGGACCACGACGAAAGGAACATCGGACTGAACAAAAAGAAAGAGCTGTAGGAAAGTACCATATATATCATTGTAGGAAAGTACGTACTTATAACATATTCAACAAAAAATATGAATCCATTGATGAAGTTGCCTTAGTTAACATCTTTATATTCATATACTTTTATATATGAATTAATTAGTCAAACATTGTCGTATAATTATATAACAAAAATTAATAATTTAGATTCATTTAGAACATTATGAATTTGGATTAAGTAGTCTAATCGATTTCGAGTAGTAATAAATGTTTAAACATTTTTTATGATGGATGTGATTTTTAAACTTGGTGATTAATAATTTAATGCTAAATGATATAACATAACTTATTCATACTTTTCGTTTTTCATAATTTTTTTTTAAAATTTAAAGTTTAAGTTGAATCACAACCACGAATTTAACTTCGGTACTTGATAATTGCAATTTATCGCTAAATAACAAAAGTATTATATAAAATATTAAGACTTATTTAATAATAACTATTTTTAGTTTTTAATCCATATATATATATATATCATAATTTTCTTTAACTTTTTAATTGAAATTAAATAATCTTTTAGTCTAAAACTACAATCAAGCTTCAAGAGTCAAATTAATTACATTTATTACAATCAAGCTTCGGTACTGTAAGTCCTAATTCTAAATGAACTTTAATTTCTAATCCTATTCTAATAACTGACTAAATTGGGATGACCTTAAAAAACTAAGTCCACTTTAATGTCTCTTAGAAAAAATTAATTATATTTAACTTATTGTGATCTTATGATGTAGGTTATTCGAAATTCACTTCGTCTTGCTCCCCAACTGCAATCTAAAAGTCTCAGACGATCGGTCCACCTACCAAAAGAGACGTGATAGGAATCATATGACAAGATTTTCTGGTCGTACCACTCAATTTCGAATACTATCAAATATTGGTTTATATACTTAAAAACAATGTTTTCTCATTACTAAAAAATATATTGACTAAAATGTAACCTTATGGCTGATTTTTTTTGAAAAATCAATATCAATTATGTATCGTAAAATAGCTGATGGCTTTTCTTAAAGAGACCTCATGAGGTCCCAAAAGTCAATCTGAAAATTCTTTGTTCAATAAAAAGAATGCACCACATATGAGATTGATTTTTCAAAATATACGTAATAAATTATTGATGCTTGTTAGTTTAAGATTTTGTTATATTTTATTTATACTTTTCAAATTAATTTTTTCTTAAAAATATCAGCCTCATGAGGTGATTTTTTTTTCTTTGAAAAACCAACTCATGAGGTAGATTTTATTAAGTCTCTTTTTAATTTTTTGAACTTAAAAATATATATTTTTTATTTTTAAATAAACTATATCGACCTTATGAGATGACAATTGTAATTTTATTTATTTCAAAAACATATATAGTGACCTTATGAGGCTGCTATACTTTTTCGGAACCTCATGAGGTCGATATTGGAATTTACAATTTTCTTAATCATTTGATTGACCTCATAAAAGTTGGTTTCTTTTAAAATAAAAGCGACCTTATTTGATCTATTTTAGAGATGTTGTAAACACACTTAATAAAGGATGTTTAATTATTATTTTTATAATTAGCTTACAAGTAGTTTTTTTCATTCTTCTATCAGTTCAAACTCAACTTGGTTAATCAGTTCATTCGTTTATCAATTTAAAGCGAGACAAAAAACTCCTTGTCCCCACACTTTGACTATATCTCGTATTGCCTTTGTATGCCACTGGCAGTTAACTATTTTTTCATGCAAATTAAAAGGTAAGCAAATGTACATCGACATCATCTTAAATATGGCAGTTTTAACTGTGTAAATATGGAAAGTTGCACTCAAATTCAAGAGATTGAAAGAGAAAGAAAGGACAGGACAAAAATTGGAACGTGTTGTTTTTTATTTGTTTGATTAATTTTCTTTTTGGTATATGTCTCCTCGTCATAATTGCTGGTAAAAAATATATCTGCCTTTAATCTCCTGCAAGATAACTTTCTTTTAATAATTAATTTTTAAAAGAGATTAAGTTTTATAAGTGAAAAGATATATTATGCTATCACAGTTTAACATTAAATAGTAGGTTAGCAATCATTGTTTACAAGGTTAGAAACTTATGTTTATGTTAGAATATATATATATATTCATAAATCCACCGACCGGATTTACATATGAAAACTTATAAGCTTCTCATAAAAGGCGTATCATCAATTTCTATATCGAGACATGGATTTCATCAACTAACTTATTATTTCACCAAATATATATTTATTATCAACCAACTGACCAGGCACATCGATCCATCTCAGAATCTCACCTTTTAATAAATCAATGTAGCTCATAATAGTTATATCAAAATTAAGAATGTGCGTTCATTTAACAGTTTAGAGAATATGTTTTTATCAGTTATTCCAAACCATCTATCTCTTCTCGGTCTTTGTTCAACACATACAAAATGCACTAGCATGAAAAGTTAGAACCATACCATTCTCATAATTAAGATAAAGTACATTTAATCTAGTGCTACAATCAATCTGATGGTTTATCCAAGTTTCTATCTATGATTGTGAACTATAACTTTAACTTATAAGAACCGATGATTTAATTTTTTGTCTATAAGCTCAAACGTTATACACTAAATCATCTACTATATAAGTTGAGGACACATATATGACAAGATGATCTATATAATGTAACACTTTATTGAATTTAATAAATAAATAAATAATCTTTTAATAATCAATACTATATCAAAACGTATGGTTAATAGTATACCCTAAAAATCTCCCACTTAAACTCATAACCATGCATCTACAACTCAAAAAACAATTCCTTCTATATGCCTATCAAAAGGCTTTTGTGAAAGGGTCTGCAAGGTTTTTTTCTGATGAAATCTTCGCCATGTCAATATTAGCACATTTTTATAGGTCGATTTACTAGAGTCCTTGTCAGACCGGAAACTTGAGTCTGTAAATTATATTGGTATTAACTCATTCGAATGGTATACTAGCAGGTAATCCGTAGTCCTTTTTAGATACTTGATTATATGCTTAACTGTCGTCAAGTGCTTTCATCCAGGATTAGACTGATATCTGCAAATCATGCTTATCGCATAACAGATGTCAGGTTTAGTACATAACATAACATACATTGGGATTCTCACAACTCACACATAAGGAACTTCCTTCATGTTCTTTATCTCTTTATTTGTCTTAGGTGATTGATCCTTATATAAAGAGATTTCATGTTTAAAAGAAAAAAATCCTTTCTCGAATCCATGCATGCGGAACCCGATAAGAATTACTAGAATTTCTTGACTGAATTTAACAAACCCACATAATTTTATATTGCAAGATATCATCTACATACATTGCTAAAAATACCACTTTGTTCCCATTCCACTTCTTGTACACACAAGACTCATCAAGACATTGTTCAAAATCAAAGGTCTTGATAGCATTGTCAAAACAAGTATTTCATAAAGCTTGATTTAATCCATAATTGGATCTTTTAAGCGTGCACGATATGTGTTCTTGTTTTTTCTTAATGAAATCATTTGTCTGCATGTAAGTACTTTTATCAAGACTTCCTATTCTACTTTCATAGGAACAATTCACTTTTATGCATCTTTATTCTATAGTGTTTTGTCGTAATCCACAGTCTTGGTAAAATCTTCAGGGATTCTGTCAAAAAACTCTCTCAAGTGTGCATACCGAGATTGTTTTCTTATCATATCTTCTCCTACTACGACCAATCATTGCCTATGCTTGGGTAAGGCCAGGGGTTGCATCAGTATGATCTTGCAGTTGAACCACGTCATTTTTTGAATTTTCATCCTCTAATGCAATCAACTTAGTACTACTCCCACTACTTTGTTGCAATGAATTTTCAGGAACTTGTACTTGTGGAGCTATATGTTCATTAATATCTCTCCCACTACTAGAGTGCAATGGTATGTTAATTCTAACATTGAGCTTTTGGGCTAGGTTTTCATTATGTTTAGTAGATTAACTTGTTATTTCTTCACATAATTTCTGTAAAATTAATTTACTTCTAGGAATGTGGTTCGTTAAGAAATTCTTTTCTTGAAACTTGGGATTAGAAAGTACAATGACCTTTATTTTTTTTAGGATTATAAAACAGACCACCTTTCATTCCTTTAAGGTACTAATAAACACATACTTCTGTTCTTGATTCTAACTTTTCTGTTTTTTCTTTCAGCATGTGAGCTAAACAACCCCAAATCCGAATATGTTTCAGGATAGGTTACGACCATACCAAAGTTCTATGGGTGTTATGGGTATAGACTTAGAAGGAACCAAGCTCAGAATGTAATTATCAGTTTCTAATGCATGTCCCTAGAATGAAAATGATAAATTAGAATAACTAGTTATAGATCTAATCATTTTTAAAGAAATTCTATTTCTTCTTTCCGTTATACCATTTTGTTGAGGAGTTCTACATGTAGAACATCAGAGATGTAATTCCTTAGTCTAAAATGTAACCAATAAATTTATGGAGAGTTATTCGCTACCAGAATCAGATCGTAGTGAGTTGATATATTTTTCATGGTGTTTCTCTGTTTTTTCCTTAAACTCTTTGAATTTCTCAAAGCATTCAGACTTGCGACTCAATAAATAAATATATTCATAATTTGAGTAACCATCAATTACAGTCACAAAATATTCATAACCACCTCTAGCTTGCACATTCATTGGGCCACACAAATTAGAATGAATTAGTTTTAACTTATCATTAGCTCTATCTTCTTTTGAGGAAAAATGTCTCTTAGTCATTTTTCCTTCTAAACTGGATTCACATGTTGGTCGTGCCTTCACTTTTAATGAACCTAAAGGTCCATCTTGAACCAACCTTGAAATCCTATTTAGATTTATATGACATAGATGCAAGTACCATAGATAAGTTTTATTACATCCCCCAAACTGTTAAAAAATAAAAATTATCTTTTTTTTATTAGCTCTCCACGGGCAGACTGTTGATACTTGTTTGATTCTAAACATCTGGTGTGGTTTTTTTTTTAAATTGCAAAAATCCTTGTATATTTAAGTTTAAATTCAAGGACATATTCGAATACTAGAGGATAATCAAGTTGCACCAAAATGTCTACTCTCCTATATTAAAGAAGATTTAAGATACCTAATGCCCTTATCCCAATTTTCATTGATTAAAAACTATAAACAGTTATGTTGTTGGGCCTAGGAGGGAGATTCTGTGATAAGAAAGAGGCCCCATTCCTAACCAATCATCCCAACAATTGAAAAAGGATATTATCCTAACTCATTTCAAGTAATTGTAGTAAAAATTGATCTGTTGACCTCTACATCCAGAAATTCATATGCTTTGGAAAAAGCTTGTACGGTTTGGGAAGGGGTTTGAATTCCTTCCTGAGATAACCAGCGATCTTCTTTTTA
>JBDJHY010000049.1:21170529-21183228 GCA_039654485.1 Withania somnifera | reverse complement strand
ATTTTCTGGGCACTCTTCCCTTTATTTTCTTCCAAAGATCTGAATTTTCTTAGAACAAAGCTGAAACATTGAAAATGAAAATGCAGTGTTTCTTTATTCTTGCACTGTTATGATAAAAAATTCCAAGTAACTATTTGATGGCATGATTTTCTCAAGTTGTCATTTCTGGCTTGCAGTTGGAAAAGAAATTGAATCGCTGATAAAGAAAGACCAGACGATGTGAAGGTTGCACGACATGGTTGAAGTTATTACACATGGTTGTGCCTTACTTGGCAAGTGGGTTGTATTTTTTGTGTACCATATGTGTGAAAGTAAAGTAGGCACCCAAATTTTGAGATGCTATATTCATTGTCAGAATATCGATTATCTATTGTAATATACCTATTCGGTATTGTATTTAAGTTGTCCGTGGATATTAATTGAAATTCGAGGAGCAAAAAAATGCAGCTCTTGTAAATCATCCTGGCAAACCCAAGGTCCTTGTTTCGGAGCAAGTCAAATAAACCTCTATGGAAGAGTCTGGTACATTTTGAGGAGTTCATTATGTAACTTGTTACATTTTTATTTTTTTTTACCTTAAGAGAGCTGTTCTTTTTAATTTTAATTTTTTTGCCTTTCTTTGTTGGGAGGGGCTTTAAGTGATGTATAGAAAGGTCAAATAACTTCCACCAACTCCATTGAGAGTAGTCCCCTTGTGTAATAAAAAGCGACCTATAATGACAGTGAAGAAAAGTTTCTCTTTTTATTTTTTATTTTTCAGCTAAATTGAAAAAGAATAAGGAGGAATTACAGGATATTATTGCGGTTGCATTGTACAACAAGGGACTTATATGCTAGAGAGCCCAGAGATGTCATGATTTTCTAAGTTATACTTCTCAGGAATTTGTTTAAAGCTATTTGAGGTCATTTCGAAATAGGGATGTTTTGAGTTACTCCATTTCCATAGTATAGGGGATCAAAAAGGAGAGTTTAAACACAGCGTCCGATTTCTGAAGAATTTAGAAGGCAAATAAACTTCAAACAAAAAAGAACGCCGTTTCAGGGGATCAAACCCGAGTGACAGGCAGGAATACCTGCCACTATACTACAACGACCTTGTTCTGTTGTTACTGCTTTACAATTTTTGGACAATTTAGTTGAAGTTTGAAGATGCACTTGCTCTACATAAGTTGAGAATGGTTATTTGAAAGTTATTAGTTGTATTTGGACATAAACATGGTGCTGAAACTTTGTGAGCAGAAACTTGAAAAACTACTCAAACTAGTTTTTCCTTGAAGTTCTATGCTTCACTCACTTTGATAAATACTTTTTATTCCGTATCATGGCCAAATAGCTCCGTAGTTCCTATTCGGGAGTTAGTGGTGAAACTGGATATCTAACCAGCAAAATTCAGTAACGGAAAACTTTTGGCGCAAATGGATTGAAAACTCCCATCTCTTATTTGACATGTATGTAAAATGTCAAGAGTTCACCAAGGGGACGAGGCTTGTTCAACCATATAAAGACAATCCTCATTAGAATGGTTTTAGAGAGAGGGAGAGAGAGAGAGAGAGAACAGATCCAATATCCTTTTGCACCAAAACACTATGAAAATTACTACAATAAATGCATTTCTAAAGTTAGGTCACAGAGCCCCTCTTTCATTAGGGACACCAACAGAAACACACTGGGACATAATTTTACATCAACGAATCAAAATCAATAGTAGTTTCTTTCACTACACTTTTTAGAGTCGAGAGAAGTCTTGCTAATGATATAACATCATTGAAGAGCAAGCGTAAGAACCTCACAGAACTGAGATATCACTAAGTTTCTCACTTGTGGCTGTTACAACTATGAACAATCCAAATCTGACAGTCTAGGTCACGAAAGGCAGCTCTCAGTGACAGCTGAAACTATACCCTTCAAAGTGGGCTGCATGTAAAAATAAGGCCATGAATCAAAGGGAAGAAACACTTTAATGTGCGAAGAAAGTGAAATATATTCATGTTACTAACCGGAGAATGGTCACGTAGACCAAGCGATAAAATCAAAGACCTAGAAGATCCTGCATTACTGCAAATAATGCAAGGTTTGGATCAGTAAAGCAAAGAGAAATCTCTGATTCAGGTATCGTCCCTCACCGAGGGTCGAAGTCATTATAAACTTCAGTTCAAACAAGTACCTTATGTGTTCAATAATCTGCCGAGCACATGCAACCATCATAGGCTGCACAGCAAAATGCAGTTTATCAAGTTTATAATTATTCACAAAAGGACATGAAATTAGTACAGTATATTCTAAATTACCTCATCGCGTTTACCCAGTAATACAGAAACACTAAAGGTTGGATGGATCGACACCCCCTCCTCCTTCCTGCACAGCAAAACTACATATCTTACATCTGTTATATGACTGAACTCTTTCCGTTGAGAAGGGGAAGCAACATGTCTCCCCAGTCATGCTGAGCACAGCAATAGTCAGAACAAGAGAAACTCAACAGAAAACATGGCTTAATGAGAATTAAAAGATACATATAGCATAGATCACATAAAGAGCATCTACAGGCGTCAACTAAGAAGTTTATTCTCTGCCCAAACCAAACGAATGCTCATCAAAAAAATCTGAAAAAGGCAAATATATATGCAAGAACAACTCCCAAAAAAGATGCAGACCTGGCATGCAGTATTGTACCCATGCTTCCTATTTGAGTAGCTATTATCTGAAAACAACAATAAAGATTAAATAAAGCTCATATGTGGCTACAACTTATAAACCAAATCAGATGTTTCTGACTCACCAGAAAATGGTCATCATAGGCGCACATGACTATATCTGTTTTATTTCCCTGCGTAGATGAGGGATAATTTAGCTCAAAAGAGAGTAGGAAAATGAGAAACATTTTCGCATTGCAGTTGCATTACTCATCTTATTTCTCCATGAAAAGCAAACTTTAATTGCATTTTGTTGTCTCCCTAATTCTAACTTGTGATAAGTTGTCTCCAAATTTTAGATTTCCAGATACATCTCCATATAATCCTACTATGTTAATTTCAGAAAATACGACATTATATTCAACTTATGAATACAGGGAAATAATCCAGCTTGGCTCTTTCTGTAACAAATATTTGACCAAAATACCATAATCAAACAAAAGCAAGTTTCATAGCATTTCTGGTGAAACAACAAACACACACACAGAGACCCATAAAAACATCTTACACATATGTGATCAGAAGTTGAGCGCAAAGGAAATGTGCAGGAAGAGAGATCAATATTTTTTATTTAGACACGGAAAAAAGGAGAGAGGTTAGTTAATCCATGTTCTTCAAAATTCCTGCCGTTTTCCTGCAACAACTAATAACAAAGCTGACAGAAAAAATCCATCAATGTTGTCCCTCCATATTAGAGATCTAGAGTACCATCCTGATGCTCAGTCAACTTCAGATTTTGAAGTTTCTGCCAATAGAACCTATCTCTGTAATTTCCCAGTCTATTAGCCTTCTTCTAAAATGAAAATTCCATCCAGAGTTTCAGAAAATAGTCCTCTGTGCAGCACCAGATTAAAATTAGCAGGAAGCCCTCTTTAAGAAGAGGATCATTAGACCAACAAAATCTGATATTTCTCTTAAACACCCCCCACGTCACCCCCCCCCCGGGAAGACTTGCAATATACCTCTATATTGCAACTCCATAAGAAAAGCCACAGATTTAGGCTCCGAAAACGCATCTCTACCATACTTATTAACAGAAATATTCTTCGGCAGAGTCTCTATCCCATCTTTCATTCTCCATAGACATTTGCAAAAGAAGAATTCCACAAAAAATTTGTATGTGAAAGTAAGGGGAAAATGTAGAGACGTGCCTTAATATCGAGTGAAAGCTTCTTCTGCTGGACTGGAATGTCCATAGCGTCCCCCGTACAAAAGGAAAACAATTCACCTTTTCGTAAAGCACAAGAAAAATCCAAAAGAAGTATCAATTTGTCTAAGTATTACCTTCTTTCTCCATTACCGTAATAGTAAATACCTGAGGTTTAAGCAAAAACGGAGCTTGTAAATTCCAAAAGCTCTGAGTTTGGCGTGTTATTGAAGACTGAGCAGTAGTTGGGCCTTGTCCAAAGTGGTTGACCCATCTGGGATACATAGGCCCAATTTCGCTGTCCGGGGTACAAGAGGCAGTGAGATAGAGGGAGGAAGGCAAACTAGATTCGGAGAAATGAGAGGAAGAGAAAAAGGGAGAGAAATAATGTCAATAGGTATTTTTTAAAATATAGTTATTTCGACTACAAAGTTAATTAATTAAAATTTAGATTGAGTTAATTAATTTTGATAATATAGTTTTTTAATTTAAAATAACTTATAAAATTTTAGACTGCATTTTTATATTTTCTCATAAAACTTTTAATTAGTAGATTTGAAAAAAAAAATGTAATTTAAAAAAATTCATAAGTTATAAGAAAAATATTAATACAGTCACCTATTAAATATATGTCCTAATAAGGAATAACTAAAAAAATGAGATATCTATTATTTATTGGTGCAAAATATCGCATGTATGTAAGAGATATTTAATATATGTATGGATAAGGAATATAAAAAAAGTCACCTAAAATGGATATTGTGTAAAATCAAAATGGTTTTTTCATAGGTTATATTTGGATAAATTACATAAATAATTAAATTTATATTATTATATTTATATTATATTATATTATTTTAAAAAAATTATAAAATATACCATTTATTTATGTATGATATATATTATACACCGCGATACATAACACATAATACAGTGCATGTATTATGGCAACACAATATATCACATGTTTAACCATGTATCTGAATAATTTAATATGTATTCATACGTATTTAAAAGGTTACTTGAGCTATATATCGCGTCCATATGTATTCATACGTATTTAAAAGGTTACTTGAGCTATATATTCAAAAAAAAATTCTTTTTCTTTTTACTAATATTTTAAACATAATTTTCACATCGCATGATTAAGATCACACGGCATGATTAAGATCACACGATAGAAAAAAAACGTTTTGATACGTTTGACATAACTTTAATTTTAGATTACAAATTTAAAAGTCTTTTTTATTTTTATAACCTCCATAAAAAATTTTAAAAAAACTAAACAGAGGAAGTATATAATTATAAAATTGTGTTTGTTAAAAGAGTAATTTATAAGAGTAACTAACGAAGAAGTAAGCTCTTCTTGTACACATGTTACCCGCTGCTGAAACTGAAGACAACCTGAGAAACCTACTTCCAAGCAACAGGAACCCCCAACCCCAAATGCACGATTCATGACGTTCGCTATTCACCCGCCACTCATGTGCTAATAAACAGACAAAACAATCAAGGCTTAATGCACTAATTAAACACCTTAATTTCTAAAATAATATTAAAAGTTAGTCATTTTCAGTTAGTATGCAAAACATTAGTTTTTAATATCATAAATTTAAAATTTAAATTATCTTCAATGAGTTCATCAGAGGTGATTTTAATTTCTAATTACTTATTGGGTCAAATACGTACGTCATCTGATCTTGCCGTGCGAACATCTACTTGTCAAAGCATTTATCAACCTCAACCACCAGGTTGTTGAAGGTCATTACACGTGACTAGGTTACAAAACTCAATTGCTCTCTTCTTCTCACATTTCAGTTTACATATATTTTTCTTCCTTTCATTTTTATTTATTGCGTTTTGATTTATGAAAGTTAATTTAATTATATTTAAAAATTAAATTAATTTAATATATTATGTCATAATTTTTTTAATAGTAATATAATAAAAAATATATTTTAAAATACTGATTAAAAAGCAAAATGTGATAATTGAAAGTAAACGAAAGAAGTATTTATTTTCTCAGGAATCAGTTCACAAAAAGGGCAAAGTTAGTTTCCCAACTTCTTGAAAAAAGTTTATGAACAAAATAAATTGGAGATATTAAAGAAAACTAACTCACAAATGAACATTTTGTAAGAATGTTCTCAAAAAAAAAAAAAAAAAAAAAAAAAAAATCAGCAAGAAAAATGTTTCCCCCTATCACGGCCCCCATTGCACTTTTGTTCTGAAAAGTTTTTGAAGAATCCTTTTTTTGGAAAAACTTCAAAAAGAATTTGCTAGTTATGTGCAATGATTTAACTTATTCTTTTGTTACTTACTGTCAATATGTATTCTGAAAAATTCTTATACTCAAACACCTACTTAGATAATAGACATCAAAAACAGAAAATGTCAAACCCAATTATAGTATCGTGTAGTAATTGCACTTGTGTATACAAATTAGTATGTCATGTTTTTTTATTGAACTTGTTTTGCAAATAAAGAGGTTCTGATTGCAACCGTTTGTGAATTGTGATATTGAAAATAAAAGTAAATGACAGTATTTTATATGGAGAACTATTAACACTAAGATGGTTGAGAAGAGATCCTTATTCCCTCAACATGTGTAGCCAAACATCGTGTACTATTATTATTTTTGGCCCAGTAAGTGTGACTAGAGAGTCTTGTTGGATCATTAGGAAAGAGTGTCTCACCTTGTGATGGGTATGAGAGCCCCCTACACACAGGGGAATATGTAGACTTCGTTGTTAAGGCACAAGGTATGTCGGTTGTAGAAACTCCCGAGTGAAGCACAGTGATATTTTTCTAAGTGAAGAAGTAAAAGAAGTTTTAACTGAGCCTTTAAATCTTTTGTTAAAAAATGTTAAGTTGAGTTGTTTTAAATGATTTTATTTCATATTTGTGAGTTTTAAAGCCTTTTAACTATTTTTATTATAAGTTATTAAACTGTTTATTTGAGTAGAGTTGAAGTTGAGATTAACTTTTCATGCATTGCATAACACTTACCATTTATTATTGTATAGCTGTTTTATACCTGCTCACATGCTCAGTACATTTCAAGTGTTGACCCCCATAATTTCAATATAACCCCATGCAAATCCTGCCAACCTTCTAGACGCTCGTGGTTGATTGGACTCACATTCTGTAAAATTTAGAAGAGTAGTGAGTCCTCATTGGCTTGAGGATCGACTATGAAGTTTTTATTTACTTTCTAGAGCTCAGGCATTAGATTTATTCTTTGTTTCTTTATGTTGAGACTAGTTAGGGATCTTATCCTAGAAGTCCAATATTTGGCATTTAGAGGCTTTTAGACTAATGTTGAGTTGAGAATGAAATATTGAGTTTTCATTTATTTATTAGCTTATTACTTATTTTCTAATGTGAGGTCCACCATTACTTTCATCATTAATTTTTATGATTCTTTCGCTGAGAGTTGAGAGCAGAGTTTGCATGGTCCAAGTGGTCCGTCCAAGGCTATTAAGGAAAATTAGTGGCTAATGATGCTGGTCTCGCCTAAGGGCTGAGCTCGGGAGTGACAATCTTGGTATCAAAGAACTAGGTTCATAGAGTCCTAGTAGATTTTTGAAAGCCAACATTAGGTGGAGTCTCAGTTGTGGATGTGACTGCAACACATCTATGATTGAGAGGATACTAAACAATTAGGAAATGGTTTCCTTTGTTGATGTTTATTTCTTGCATTAGAGTTTAACTCTAAGATATACCTTTTTTATGAATCATGCTTAACTTTTTTTACATCATGCCTCAACTCAGAAAGCCAATACGTTAGGGCAAGATCCGTAATCAGTAAAACCAGGCTCTTCTAGTTCTAGAGCCTCATCAGCTAGACATATCACCAATGCAGAATTTCATAACATGATGGATTTTATAGCTCATACAGTGGTGGAACATGCTCAATATCTAGCTCTTGTTTTGTTGTTCATCCAGTAGCTTTAGATGAAGGAGCGGTGAGGGTTAGAGAGTTTTTGAGGCTAAGTCCTCCAAAGTTCCATGGTTTAAGGTAAACTGATGATATAGAGAACTTTATTGAGGAGGTTCATCAAATCTATGATACAATAAGAGTCCTTGATAAGGATAGGGTTGAATTGGCATCTTATCAGCTAAAGGATGTTTCCAGGTCTTGGTGTGACTTGTGCATCTTGAGAAAATAATGAATGACAAGGCTAAGTATAGGGAGAGTCATTATACAAGAGGACTATGACTACTTACTCTAGAGCTAGTCAGCCTAAGTCAGATAGGTTTAGACAGCAAAGAAAGGGTTATAGGGGACCATCACCTTCTTCTTTCATTTCGCAAGAACCCACAGAATAGACTAGGTTAATTTAGTTTGGTAGAGTAGTGCTCGAATACGTACTAAGTATGGTAAGCCTCATTTGGCCTAGTGTCGTCTAGGGTAGAATGGTTATATTCGGTATGGCCAAGTTGGTCACAGTGTTTGTTGTTGTCATCCGAGGAGTTATTATTCTTGTGGGTTATCGAGGAACAGATAGATAAATTATCCCACGATTTGAAAAAGTAATCAAACACAAACTATTCCTCCAGCAGCATGCCAGCCTCAGTAGGGTGCTACTTTTTCTTCCAGTGAGCCAACACCATTTGTATGCTTTAGGTTCCCAAGGGGATCAGAAGTAGTCAGTTGATATAGTGAAACATATGTTAAGGGTTTTGATATGGATGTTTATGCATTGTTAGACCTTGGAGCTACCCTTTTTCTGTATCCCCTTATGTTTCTAAGACAGTTTAGAGTAAGTCTAGAGGTCTTATCTTATTCATTCTCTTTTGTTATTCCTTTTGGGGATCCTGTTATAGCTGATAGAGTCTATTGTAGTTTTCCCCTTTCTGTCTTGCTGATTTACATGAGTTAGATATGGAAAACTTTGATATTATTTTGGGCATGAAGTGGCTCCATTCATGTCATGTTGTAGTCGATTATAGGACTAGAGTTGACCATTTCCAAATTCTAAATAAACTTGTCCTTAAGTGGGAGGGTCACAGAGTTATTCGTAAGGGTAGGTTCATTTCATATCTGACGGCCAGAAAGATGATTTCTAAGGGGCATACAAATCATTTGTATTGAGTTAAGTACTTTGAGTACAGGACTTCTAATATCCAGTAAGTTCCTATATTTTGAGAGTTTCATAATCTATTTCCTAAGGATGGTAAATAGACTACAACATAGACCTCATTCCAGGCATTCATCCTATTTCTATTCCACCATATAGGATGGCACTAACTGAGCTTAGAGTGTTGAAGGATCAGATAGCAGATCTTTTAGACAGGGGTTTATTCATAGTAGTACGTATCTCTTAGGTTCCCCTGTCTTGTTGGCCTATAAGAAATATGGTTCCCTTCATATATGCATTTATTACCATCAGTTGAATGAAGTCACAATCAAGAATAAGTATTCATTTTTGAGGATTAATGCCTTGTTCGATTAGCTGCAAAGTGTTAGCCACTTTTCTAAGATCGATCTTTATTTCATATATCATCGTCTTAAGGTTAGAGAGTAAGATATTCCTAAGACATATTTCCATACATATTATGGCCATTTTGAGATCATGGTTATGTCTTTTGATTTGACTAATGCTCCTACAGCTTTCATGGACTTCATGAATAGGGTTTTCAATCTATATTTGAACCTTTTTGTGATTATCTTCATTAGTGACATTCTGGTTTGTTCCAAAAGTGAGAAGGAGCATGCAAACCATCTCTGAGTTGTTTGTTAGATCCTTAGAGAATGTCAACTTTATTCTAAGTTTTTTTTAAGTTTGAGTTTTAGCTTCAGTTTATTGCCTTCGTTGGTCACATCATATCCAGCAAGGGTATTCGGGTAGATTCCCAAAAGATTGATTTTGTTCGAAATTGTCCTAGACCAACTTATCCATTAGATATTCATAGTTTTCTAGGTATAGCTGGGTATTATCATAGATTTATCTAGACTTATCTTCCATATCCTCTCCTTTGACCTGGTTGACTTAGAAGAAGGTAAAGTTTGAGTGGTCCGATACATATGAGACGATTTTCTGGAGTTGAAGGCTAGGTTGGCATCAACTTTGGTGTTTCCTTTGCCTGAGGGTTTTCTGGTGTATTGTGATGCCTCGAGAGTTAGTTTGGGTTATGTTCTGATGCATCATGGTAAGTTTATGACGTATGCTAATACACAACTTAATATTTATGAAAAGAATCCCACCCGTGATCTTGATATGGAAGCTATAGTTTTCTCTCTGAAGTTGTGGACACATTACTTGTATGGAGTGCATGTAGATGTCTTCACTAATTATAATACTTTGTAGAATAGTTTGGGAAAAAGGATCTGAATCTTTGCCAGAGAAGGTGGCTTGAGTTATTGAAGAATTATGACATGACTGTGATGTATCATTTGAGGAAGGACAATACAGTGGCTTATGCCCTTTGCAGGTTGTCCTTGGGTAGCTTGTCTCATGTTGATGATGATAAGAGAGAGTTAGCTAGGGAGGTGCATAGGCTTTCCCATCTTGGTGTTAGATTGCTTGGTGCATAAGATGGTGGTATTCTTGTTCAGAATGCTTCAGTCATCTCTTATTGTTGAGATGAAGAAGAAGAAAGATAGTGATCCAGTGTTAGTTTAATTGAAAGGTATAGTTTAGAAGCAGAAAATGAAGGTCCTCTCAAAAGGGGAGGATGGGGTTCTTCGTTATCAGAATCTCCTGTGTGTGCCAGATATTTATAGTTTGAGAGGGAGGACGATGTCAGAGGATCATAGTTCTCGATATTCTGTTCATCCTAGGCTACAAAGATGTATAAATATATGAAGGAGATATATTGGTGGGAAGGTATGAAGTGGTACATAACCAAGTGTAAGGCTAAGTGTCCTAATTTTCACAAGTGAAGGTAAAGCACCAGAGACCAGCATGTGAGATGCAACAGTTTGAGATCCTGACTGGTAAGTGGGAAGTGATTAATATGGACTTCGTCATAAACTGACCATTAGTCCAGATATATTATTTTGTTTACGTTATACTAGGATGAATGACTATGTATTCTCACTTTTTACCAGTTCACACCAGTTATTCAACAGTGCAACACGATAGGGTGTATTTGTAACAGATTGTTCATATGCACGGTGTCCCTTTTACTAGCATTTCAGAAAGAGGTCCATAGTTATGTCTTAGTTTTGGAGATCGTTTTAGAGTAGTCTTCTTACCTAAGTACTCATCTTTTCATCTGCAAATAGATGGTCAAGCAAAGAAGACTATTCAGACCTTAGAGGATATGTTGTGGGAGTGTACAATCAAATTCAAAAGTAAGTGGGTTGAGCACCTACTTTTAATTGAGTTTGCATAAAACAACTATCACTCTAGTATTCAGATGATGCCATGTGAGGCATTGTATGTGAGACAGTGCAGGTCTCTAATTGGTTGGTTAGGGAGGCACTATAGTGAGGCCAAAGTTTATTCTTGATGCTATGAAAAATTTTTAGGCTATTCAACAGAGATTAGAGGCAGCTCAAAGTGGAAAGAAGTCCTATGCAGATGTGAGGAGAAGATAACTAGAGTTTGATGAGGGTAATTGGGTAGTTCTAAAGGTCTCTCCTATGAAGGGATTCATGGGATTTAGGAATAAAGGTAAGTTGAAACCACGTTATATTAAGACTTATTAGATTGTGAGGAGAGTAGGAAATGTTTCCCATCAGTTTGACCTTAGTAGAGTTAGCAGCAGTTCATCCGATTTTCTATATTTCCTTGTTAAGGAAATTCCTGAGTGATCCATCTTTTATAGTGCCAGTTAATGATATCAGCATCTGTGATAGTTTGACCTACGAGGAGGTCCCCATTCAGATTCTTGATAGGCAGAGTCATAGATTGATAAGCAAAGAGGCAGCTTCCAGCCAGTTGAGGGAGCTACATAGGAGGCAGAGGTTAGACAACATGATGAATAGATATCAGCATATTTTTCCTTCGAGATCTATTCTATCTTGAGGTAATAGACTCTCTATTATGGTTTTTACCCTTTTAGTTTATGAGCATGTAGCCTGTAGCATTGCATGAGTCCACTGAGTGTATTCATACATGAGTTGATAGAGTTAATGATAGTTGAGATAGTAGTGTATGAGTTCATATTTGTGTATTTATGTGCTACCTGATGAGTTTTGATGTGGAAGTAAGTTGTAGTAGTATGCATGTCTATTAGTTGAGTTGCAGTCTAATTAAAATTGATAGGTTTTTGAAGCGTCTTAAGTTATTTTAATCCTTCCTTCCATCTTGTAGATTGCTATTTCTAAGCTTAATCTTTCATTTGAGGATGAATGATATCAATAGGTAGATATTATAATGCTCAATACTTGACTTGAGCTCAAAATAAGGTATAAGACTTAATAAATCAGAAAATGATCCTGGGTGGTCAAAAATGAGAACCACGACTCGTGGAATGAAGCCTCATGCGTCGTCATCTTAATACTGTTGAACTTGAGTTGTTCAAGTCCTGTTAGCTTTCTACAATTCCACCCCTACAAATTGTAGGATGCACTTCACATCCCTATTGTCCAACTCATGCAAGGAATCAAGAAATAAAATTCTCAGCCTATTTCCCATGAGACCACCCCACAAATTGTGGAGTGACACACTACAAGTCGTGTTGTCACTATGGAACACGCTGACCATTCTAGTAGCCAAAGCAAATTTTTAGAAACCGCTCCATAAGTCGTGGAGTGGCACCTCATGAGTCGTGAGGTGAGTCCAATAGGTTTTTCATTCCATTTCATGAAGGGCTACTTCATAGTTTCCCTAGTATTTTTCACATAATCCCTGATTTATTTGGTTTCTCTATGGGTTATTATAAATACCCAAACACTCAAAATCT
>JBDJHY010000049.1:21140709-21153761 GCA_039654485.1 Withania somnifera | reverse complement strand
TGGGCCAAGTGTGGGGGATGGGATAGCTGCGCAGCATGATGATATACATATATATATATATATATATATATATATAATATATTACACCCATCGGATGCAAAATTTTCTTTAATCCTATACCATCAGTGCAAGATAATTTTACATCGTCAGTTAACATCCGAGATATTCTTACATCATTAACTTTATTGTTATAGCATGTAACTAATCTGATTTTCAAGATTATAAATCTCCGGGACATGACAGATAAAACATACTTTATACTACTGGTAACTTAAACACCTAAAGGAAATACTAAAATCATATACTAAGGTCTAAGGGGGTGAAAGTGCCCTTGGGCCTCCTTTTCCACCTAAATTGCACAAAAATGCCCAAGATAAACCATAACAACTGCAGAATTTGCAATCAATAATTGTCTGTGAATTGCACCTATCCAAATCAATCAATATAATACCATATTTTGACTAGTAATATTATAGGAGACGTGTGCCCCTCTTACATTATTAGTGCTAAAATTGTTTTTATTTTTATTTTTTTATAACCACAGAGGGACAAGAGAACACCAGCAACCAAGGATAACGTTTTTTTTCCCCTTTTCCAGATCATTCTTCTTTTCTTTGTGTTTTCATGTTTATTCAAGTTTCTTCAAGTTTCTTCTTGGGATAAAGATATCTATTTGTCTATGAGAAGACAACCCAATAATTAAGTGGTCATAATTAATCCGAAATAGTAATTGTCATGAAATTGTATATTACCAAGTGATCTAATCATTTTGGTCCTACTGAACCTTCCTTGCTCCCTCGTAAAAATTTGTGAAAGAATAAACATAGTTAATTCGAAATGGAAACAATAGTAATAGAATATATTACAACAGCAATTTTAGTTCTGGAACTATATAAATTGTAAACAAGTGATCCGCTATCTTATCTATGTCCATTAAGTACAACAATTCGCTTTCTTTAACCAAATCCCATCAATTATTTAAGTCCTTTAGCTTGCATATGACCATAGATTTTGAAAAATTCATCTTCAAATGTCTAAATAGTCATAAAATTTGTTCAAATTTTTTTTAAAAATATTTTCAACTTCTCAAAAACTGGCTAAAGTTCAAAGTTTTCCAATTGCAAAAGCTATGACCATACGGGAGATTAGAATCCAACCTCGTCAAGACCAGAATTCGTAACTTAAATGACATGTTTGCTATATTAGAAAGTTTTTTTCTCATTTATGTGAATCAAAAGAACATTTGTGAATATACTTGAAATAATCTTTCAAAAACATCACCTAGCTTGTTTAACGGACACTGGAGTAATATCCGATCAAGAGTTGCAGCCTAAAGTTGGCTAGAATGCTATTATATAATATCTGTGGGCTTTAGTAGCCTTATAGGTCCCAAGATTTATGAGCCCCTCTTACGCCAAACTTGCTGAATGTCCACAAGGCGACCAACTATAATTGATGTACTTTGTAACAGCTCAATGCTTGAAGCCTTGAGCCTCTTTTAGGAAGACAGTAGGTTTCCTCAGCATATTCAGGTTTGCACAACTTCAAGATTGTTCTTGGCTAGCAAAGATGCAACTTCTGACATACACACATTGGCACCTTAAACGGTACATCCCAAGCTAATTGATGATTCATAAAAATAAAAATAAAAGTAGAATGTGAACATACTGCTGTTGATTTAGAGACTCAATCCTGCAGTCATCGTGCCAAACAATTATTTTCGATATAAATCAACTCTCGCAATGTGCAAATAGTAGAATCAGCAATTGACACAGAAAAAAAGTGTATCCCTGCAATCAACTAGAAATAAGACGTAAACTACTATCTATAAGCTCGGTTCAGGATCTTTTGGCAAATATACCTTGACTGAATGTTCAAAAATTCCAAAGGTGAGAGCATTTTTAATTTCTCTTTTAGTTTTGGTTGGTTGGCCTTTTTTTTTTTTTTTCCTTCGGGGGGGGTGGGGGGTGAAAAGGACTCGGAAGCATGGAGCTGCAGATTCAGGTAATACAAAAGCAACAGCAGCTCATAACTCTTTAACACCATACTGATCAAACTAAATGCAACTGTATAGGTAACTCGAGCAAACCAATTGTACAGCACTAGCATCCTATGCTCCTAATTCATAAATAAACCTTATAGTACTGCATTCAGTATCATAATCAACATAAGCTGGAAAATATACTAACATATATCAACAAAAGGAAAACCCATCAAGTTGAAGCAACCAGCTTCACATCCTAATATGCAGCAATCTCCTATGGGTTTGTTGATGTCACAGTACTTACCTTCTCCAGCAATCCTTTTATTGCATTCTCCAACTCCAATTTCTCCTCTGTGGTAATCTTACCATTGCATTTTTCAAGCATTGATGCCATCCCCTTCAGCTTCTGCTTGATTAATTGCACCTGTGACTTCCGCTTATGTGCCATCAGCGAGGAAAGTGGAATCTCAGAGTTCAAGGAGGAATAACTGAGCGTAAAGTTCACATCAGCAGCCCCAAAAGGACTTTGCTTTACAGATTCTTTGAAGGCCTGTGCAGCATCTGAATCACGCCTGTAGACAATTTGAACAGAGTTCGAACCACATAGTACTTTCGTTTCGTTTTCGTTCAAATCCCCAAACTTGTTATATATTCGGATAATTTCATCCTCTGATGGCAAAGAAAAACCTGCTGAAAATGTCACCATCAGAGACACTGCTGAAGTTTCCCTACCATCTTCTTCAGTTCCCTGACTAGGAGGACCAGATGTTTTATTGAGTTTGGTCTTCCTCTTATTTGCATGCAAAGGTACGGACTCTGGTGATTTAGCATCACTGTGAGATACTGCATTCTCTGATTCCAAAGATTTTCTCTTCTTTCCTGTTTTCAAATTGTGATATTTCTTGTAGTTCGACCCATCAAAATATACTGAGTTTCTGAAAGAGGAAAGGAAACCTCTGGCCTTCTCAAGAGATCCATTCCTCAATAAAAGAGGGTTGAGAGCAGTAGACTGAACCTGAGACAGTACCTCACTCACCGATGAATTTATATCCATGGCGTCAAAAGTCATAGAGCTTCGCTTTCCAATCCGAGAATCCTTGTCAACATCATCAAAACGTTCAGCCATTTTCTCCTTCACTGCCTCAGAGCCATGATCTGCATCAGGAGAAGACAAAAGAAGCCGAGCAGCCTTTGTCATCCGCTCACCCATCTTGGTAATAACAGAAAACTTCTGAGATTCAATTTCCAGTTCTCTCTTAAAGCTTGATTTTCCAGCATTCCACTTAGGGCTTGTATAAGGAGGTGATAAATACTTGCTCTTCTTTCTTTCCCTTGATAACGGGCTCGCATTCATGTCCCGCTGGTCGCCGAGTTCATCACGCTCAGGAATTGCAACACTGAGTTTCTTTGTTTTCGCCATCTCAGTGCTATCAGACATCTTGCTGACCCTCTTACCAGTTTTTTCATCAGCACTCTTAGAGCTGCTAGAGTGGGCTTTAGCTTTCTCATCAGACTTCTTCCTTTTCTTCTCAGATGATTCTACAGAAGGAGTAGAATCTTGTACAGTTGTCTTCTTACTTTTGGGTTTGGCATTCTCTCCCATAAGCTCAGCCACACTTTTCTGCTTCCTTTTTTGATAAATCTTGTCACAAGCAGTCATAGGAGGCTTTGCAGAGCCAGAATTTGGAGTTTCTTCTTCTGATGGACCCTCAATAGGAACCTCAATAGGTATGCTGAAGTCATTTGCTTCATTACCTTGATCCTTCTTCTTGTCCTCAAGGCCTTCAACTTGCAGGGGTTCAAAATATGAAGCCAAAGGGCGTCCACATTTATCACGACAAAAAGCAGATAGCCAACTTTTCAAGACATCAAACTCAAATATATTGGAATTAGAAATGGTTAACGCATGACGTCTAAGACCTTTAAGTATCTCAGCAGGTTCATACTGAGAAAGTAAAAGTCTAACAGTTTCCGCTTCAGGTACTGGAACACCCTTTTTAATTCCGGCATTCACTGCCGATGGCCAACTGAGTCCAGCAAGTCTCTCTTTGGAGATGCATTGGCAAGTCATATTAAACTCCACAAGTACACTAAATTCATCCAAGGCCTTTTCAACAGCATATAAAAAGCTCTTTGAAGTGCTTTGCTTTGACATTTTTCCAAAGTTGTCCACAAAAGGTACCAACTGCAAAGGAGGACACCAAGAAAACGAGCCATCTCCAAAGTATGCGACCAGCAATCGACCTGTTTGATTATACTTCATGGCAAATTCTGAGGCACTGGAAGCATCATAAACTCGCCCTGGCCACCACGGATGACTCTTTATCTTGCCCCACACAAAGTCACCAACTTTATAAGCATGTTTAGCATTCCTTGTATCCCTAGATTTATCCTCTATAATTTCCACATCAACAGCATCAGCCATCTCATCATCCGTATTATCAGGAACAGCATCAACCATCTCGTCATCAGCAGCTACACTCTCCTCTCCGTTCATTCCCTCAACCAAATGTCCAGGTTCTTTATCTGCTTCATCCCCTTGACCAGCACCTTCCCTCCCACTATGACCAACATTTTCCAGCGAACCATGAGCTTCCACCAAAAGAGAAATTCCATCAGCATCCGCCACTTTCTGGGCCTCCCCTGTAACAACCACCGGCCAGCTAGTAGTATCACAATTATCCACATTTCCGTTAACACCTATTTGTTGGTCATCTTGAGAAACCCTAGGTTCCTCATCAGGCAACCCAGGTCCAGGACCAGTACCAGTATCAGCCATTAGGGTCTTAGAATCAACTGCTTCAAGTGACAACTCAGCTAGGGTTTTAGCCTTCTCTTTGTTTCGGTCACTCGACATACCCAAAGAAAGTGTTACAAAACTTCAACTTTATAGCGATTCAAATTTGAAAAAAAAAAAAAAAAAAAAAATACCCTTACCCAGAAAAAATCCCATGATCACAAACACACACACACAAAAAAAAAACACATAAAGAAACCACTAACCATTAAAAATTCAAGATTTGCATAAACCTAGGGTTTGGGGTTCGATTTTCTAGTCCTAAAAAGGCAAATATACGAAAACAATAACGGATAAAATAATGATACTAAGATGACGTGGATAATTAGAAGAAAAAGAAAGGGTTACAAACCAGAAAGGAACTTGTGAGCTTGTAGAAAGCGCAGAGAGTATATAGGGTTTTTGTTTGGACAAAATTATACTCTTTTAACAGCTGAGTCAAAAGGAGAGTTGCGGGGTTTGAGATGAGAATTTTCATTTAACTTTCTTTCATTTCTAAATGTAAGAGAGAGTTAAGTGGACGGTTGAGATGTAGGAAGGGCGGTAATTTTGGGGGATTTCCTTGAAATTTGAAATCATCCACCGTTACCGCTCTCGGGACAATTCGTTTTATGTGATTTATTTATAATTTTTTTTTTTCAATTAGTCTCCAGCAATTTTTAACCCCGTTGCCTTAATCTTTTAGCCTAAAGGGAATGAATTGGATCAGGAAATTTATTGTTAATCAACATTACAATCTTTTCACTAAATACTTATTAATTTAAATATATATTGCATAAAATTCATTTAAAACACAAAGTGCTTCATATTATTTTTAATTACAGTAAATCTTTTTTTATTTACCTCAGGTGGTGAAAAGTCATTCAATAGCTTTGAAATAAAAGTCACTCAACTTTAACTCTTTTGCTTCAAAAGCCCCTCAAAATATTTTATTATTTTTTAATTAAAATTTACTTAAGCAAATTTTTTTATTTAAAAATAAAAAGACATCCCTTTATTGACCATTTTATATTTTCCCCCCTCTTTTTTCTCCTCACTTTCTTCCTCTTTTTAGTTAGGGCATCTCAAATGACCATGGCTTTCTCCTCTCCCTCTGTGTCCATTTGGGACTACAATGAATCTCTTTGTTTACAATTTCAAGAGGAATTCCGAACTTTGTGTTCCATTAGATCGTTAATCACTTTTGAATATTTAAAAATAATGTTTGTCAATGTTTAAATAATATTTCTAATTAATAAGCAAAGATCACTACCATCATCGTTTCGACAGTGTGACAAAATAACAATCCAGTAGTATTTGGCTGAGCAGAAGACGGTATTGAGGAAATTGTTGATGGGGCAGGGGAAGAATCCACTCTTTTAAGTAGCAACCCAACTGTTTTCTAAGACTAATTCAATTTTCATGTCTAAGAAACTTTTGCAATACTATTTATTGGATATGGAGATGTTGACTTGTGCTATCTGGAGAGTAAAGCTAGCCCAAGAAGCTGTAATTGAAGAGCCATTCAGGTACATGCCATCACTTGACTATTACAACTGCTGGACATTAATATTAGTATTGCCTGTTGTCCCTGTTTTTGCTCTTTGTTATTGTTGGGATGCTTCTCATATCAAGTCCATAACAATTCTTTGAGAATCACAGACATGAACAATGGAAGATAACAAGTATTTCAACTAACTAAAGGGAAAGAAAGTGAGCAGAAACAAGAGTGCTGGTGAAATTTAGGGGGGAAAGGATAAAAGGGTCATTAAACGAATGTCTTTTTATTTTTTAAAATTTTATTTTTAAATAAAAAAATTGCATAACCATATTTTAATTAAAAAAATAATAAAAGATTTTTTATGTAAAAAAATTAAGTTAAATAATTATAATTGAATGACTTTTTATTTAAAATTTTTAATTAATTAATTAATTGAGCTATTAACTCCTATATTTTGGCTTTTAGTATCGGAATCCGAACCTTCTTGCATAGCCTATGTTCGAAGAGTATCAATGACCCCACTTTTTGGTTCAAAAATCAAAATATGTGATATAATATTAATTTAATAATATTTATTAGTGATTTTCATGAATTTAAATACATTAGGGAAATACACTAAAACTTAAGTTGGTATGGTTGTTTAAAAAATTATAAATTTAAACTGTACGTATCGATGTACGCCTTAAATCTCTATATAGTTTTTCCCTTTCAAATACCGCTTTGTGAGATTAACAAGTATGTATTGTTATATAGAATGAAAACTCCCAGTATATATATATATTTACATCTATTATATTTTTAATTGCATAACGCGTCGAGCGCCTAATTCTAAAATATATAAATGTAAAATATTAAATGATAAAATTATTGTCATTTGATCAGGAAGTCATCGAAGTTTTTTTTTCTTAATTTTAAATTTATTAAATATTTTTATTTTATAATTATTGTAAGCATAATTTGTTAAGTCTTTTTCTATTTTTTCAATTAATAATTTTATAACTTGTAAGTTTAGTTTATTAAAAAAAAAAGTTTTTACTTTTTTAGCTTTGAATTTACAAATTACAAGTTGTAAGTTAGTTACTATTTATAATAGTTTTAAAGATTTTGAGGTTTTTAAAGTTGAAATTTATATAGCATATAAGTTATAAAGTTTGTAAGAATTTTTTTTTAAGTTTTTCTTAACTTTATAAGTTTATTTTTTCTAACTTTATAAGTTTTCTTATTCTAACTCTATAAGTTTTCTTTTTCTAACTTTATAGGTTTTTTCTAACTTTGTATTTTTAAAATTTTCTAACTTATTTTTTTCTAAGTTTATTTTTTCTAACTTTATAAATTTTCTTTTCATGACTTTTTTGTATGTTTTACGATTTGTAAATTATAAGTTTTTTTATTTTTTTTAAAAAAATAATAACTTGATGTAATTTTACAGTTTTTAAAGTTTATAAGATTTTAATTTATAACTTTAAAGTTAAAAATGTATTGAAAAAACTTAAAAGTATATCAAAAAAATAATCTTAAATTTATTCAAATATTCAAAATTGTATTATAATTTACAACTATTAATAGAACAACTAATTTACGCAGTCACGTTCTATGAAGGGTTCTATTTTAATTAAGGTTCGAATGTAATACTAAAAGTTGTATAGTCTAGAAAAAATTTTGATCTAAACTCTTGTAAAGATCGAGTGTGATTAACGGATGGTCATGGTAAATTTTGCAAACGTTCTTCATGTTTCGTGTTGTCATCACTGTTGTATCCAAACTACCGAATTCATAAATTCTTCATTTTGTGAAGCTAACCTTGGTAGTCCTCTATTTTGTCGGTCGGCATTGATCCCATTTTTGAATAGTACCAAAATCTCCAAGTTGTTTCTGCTAATGAATATATGTGTTCTTCAATTTGAAATTTTTCCGCACTGAAAGCTGACATTGAAGCTATTGATGTCCTTTGAATAGCAAGTCCTTGCTATCTTGCTGAGTTTTGAAAATTGAGTGACTCGAACCCTTCACCAATTCAAAAGTTGTGGTATGCCTTCATTCTACGTAATATTATCGAGTCTTTGGTTTAGATATTTATCAAAATCAGATTTATTAGAGGAATCAATACCAAAATTAGACTTCATCATAATATGAAAATCTTATTAGGCCTACTAGTTTCGTGGAGCGTCAACATAATTTTTTTCTAATGCACAATACTTATCATACATTTTCTTAGCATGGAATCTAATATCATTTTAACATGTTCCAAAGTTGATTTTTCATACGGTTGAATATCTAAATTATCATAAATATTTAACTAATACTTTTGCACCAGTTTCTTTATATTCAGGAATAAAAAATAGTAGTTAAATACATTTGTAAAATAGAAAAAAATATTTTAAAATTTTTTCAAACATAACTTCAACAACCTACTCAAATAAAAGTTTTTTCTTTATATTAGCAAAACGAGTTGTAATATGACATACGCATAATAAAATTTCAGCAATACTATGATAATACAAATCAGAAAAAAGGTTTTCGACATTATTAAATGATTAAAAAATGTTACAAGTTTATTTATGTTATCCTAATCATTATCACTAAGTTTAAATTCGGGATTAGAAGTCTGTGTGTTAAAATGTATAGTAATAGGCTCCTTATATTTATGTGCAACCTCAAGCATTTCATAAAACGAAGAACATCTTGTTTAACATGTTTTTGAAATTTTTCTATAAGGAAATCCTTGAAGTTTACAAAGTCCCTTATAATGATTAGTTTTATTACTTTTATGCACATGAAAAATACAAAAACAAGCATGATCAATTTTTTCACAATTATTTTTAAATAATACATTATTCACAACCAAATTTAAGATATGTGCAGCGCATCTAGCATAAAAGTATCTCGGCAAATTTTAAAAATTCTAGCTTGTAGAATGTTTATGACATTTAAATATGCATAAGCATTACCTAAAGTAATACTAAGTATTTCATCATAAAAATCTAAAACTTCACCAACAGTACTAGCAATATAAGTACCAATTTTTTTCTATTCACAAATTTTATAACCGATAGTTTTCTTTTTATAAATTCTAATTATAATCAATATAATGTACAGTAACAGTTAAAAGATCAAAACCATTCGAACTACGACCCATATTAGTGGTAATAGAAACTCTACACCTCATTAATTCAAAATATTCACGAATCATTTGACAATGTTGTTATTTTTCACCTTGAATTGGTCAAAATATGCAGACTTTCTTACTTTTCGTGGAGGATTAGATCCAGTAACTGGGGTTTGTGGCTGACTGATATTGCTCATCACCATTTAGCTATTGCAATACTTTTCATAAAAATAAATATATCTCTTTTTATCATACTTCTTGAAATACCTTTATAATTGGATTAAATATCTCCCTAATATATGTAATAAGGCCTGAATGTTCTCCAAAACTAAAAGGCAAACCACAAACAATAGTCATTTTAGCAAAATTTTCATGATCACGATGATTGTTGTATGACCGTTATGAAAAAGGGACAACGGGTTTGAACAGTTTTGTTCACTTTGAATCATGTTTGATCCTCAATAGAACTAGTAGACATAGCAGGCAAGAGTAGCTAAATATATTTGTCCATCTCGTTTATGCATAGCTTTCAAATGTCTAATCATCCCCCAACTATCGTCAAATTTATAAACCTATGATTGTTTACAAAGGCGACAAGTAGAAATAGTTTTTTTTATTTAAATAACAAAAATGCAAGATAGGTGATTTTCTAGTACGTACTACCAGAGTCTCACCACTTCTTTTTCCTTCGAGGAGCAGAAGGTGGACTAGCTCCAACCTCATGCTCGGGTTCTTTCGGAGCCTGAGTTGGAGCTTTGATAGCAGGGTTGAGACTAGTCGATGTGTCATCTAATTCTTCTCCTATGTCTAATTTTACTTCTTAATGTAAACTCTCTTCAAAATTATGGTACCTTCTCTCAAAAGCTTCATTGTAATAGAAGTATCAATATTAATTTCTGTGGGTACATTTTGGGAGGAAAACAATCAGTTTCATCCGCATTCATCAAATTATATTAGTATTAATATTAAGTAAAGGAACTTAAGGTTGTTGTGACGAACAGCAAAAACATATCATTCTATTCAAAAATCTATTTGGAGCACTTTCTTTCTTTTCAAAACTTATTTTAAATGAATCCATAATGTAATAAAATTAAAATCGATTATCAAATTCAAATAAAAAAACAAATAATAAATGCGAAAAATAAATAATAAAACTAGAGAGTTGAATGAATATACCAAACGTTAGCGTAAAAGCAGAGTAAATAACTGAAAATGAAAAAGTTGATGCCGAAAGTTGAAGAAAATTGCTCCTCTAAAATCATTCAAATGAAGCTTCTAATCTTTAATTAAAAATCAATAACAATAATTAAGAAAATGCAAATTTGAGACTTTGATAATTGATAGTAAAAATTTGAGAAAGAATGAAAGAATTAATTAAAAAAAAAATAAAAATAAGGTATTCATTGAGAAAAAATGGGCTAGGGGGTTGGGGGTTTCAAACGACTATATAGTTGTTTGGAAATTTTTAACTTTTTTTTTTTAAAAAAAAAAACTTGTTGCGTGAATCGGGAACGACTGGGCCAAACCAGGATGAACGGGTACGAAATCCCAATTTCATCCCTATCGGAATCGTGATATATATATCAACCCGTCCCATCCTGGTGGTGTACTAGACCGGAACAGAACCGGGACATTTTTGGTGCCCAACTTTAGTCGTACACATGGAAATTCATCTCCATATTCACTTTTAAGTGTAAAGTTTATTTCTACATTCTATATTCTAGTATTATTAGTGAATTTGAACTGTCATTGTAGCAATCCTGTAATAATGTAATCCCATATAAGGCCAAACATGTTAACGTAGTTCTAAAAAGATACACTACTCCCTCTCTCCGGTGATTATCCAGAGAGATCTCATATCAGATTTGTCCGACGTTGCCGAACACTCAGAGGAGCCAACAGACTACATATACTGGATATTTTTTATTCATCGGCCAACGATTTCATCCAGCTCCTCGTCTCTATCCCTCGGACTCATACAAAACCAAGTCGCCGATAGTTTGCCGACGTCACCGGTGATTTCAACCGGCTTATCGTCTCTCTACTCCAACTCAACTCTTTTTCGGTGACCTCACCGGCGATATCTCTAATTAGTAATACGATTACTCTCTCCCTCCATCTTTTTCCTTTCTTGGCCACTTTCTCTTTCTACTCTTTTCAGGTATTCCAAGAATCAGATTTGAGGGTACTACTCCTGGATTTTGATATTTTTGGCGACTCTCCTGTGACCAATTTTTGCCTTAAAATTTACCAAAATTCAATAAAAACGATCAAGAACTGCCAAATACTAGTGGCTTCTATTCTTGGCACCCTTACACAGCTTCTACACTGCTTGTGCTCTCTATCTTGTGCTATGTTATTAGCGTGTTGGTGGCTATTTTGACTTGACTCTTATATTTAGTACTGCGACTGTTGTTCGTCTTCCCCTGTAGTGATAATTTCCTGATCCGTATTATATTATTTTTGTTATTTATTGTTATGGTTGTTGCCTCTGTGTTATTTTCTCATTTTTGTTTTGATATTGTATTTGATTAGATAACAATTACTGCAGGTTACCTATTAGTTTTCCAGATGAGAGCGAGTGTTTTTTTAAGCGTCATTTTACGTGTATTTCCTGTTTTGTAGTCGTTTATAGTTTCGTTGATTTTGTTAGTATCATACTGTTTTATTTGTGATTCGTGTAGTAACTTTGATAAATGATGGTAGAATATGCATCATGTCTTCGGTCGGGTGGGATTGAAGGATTGAGGTTGAAAGTGGGATCGTGGTTGGGGGCCAGGGAGGGGGCAAGGGATGAAGGGGTGGGTGGGGTAAGAAAACCTCTAGGTTAAGAATGAGGTCTTGAATTATAGATACTTTACGAGGTACGTCCATAAAACTTGTAAAGATTCTTAGGAAGAGAAGAATTAACATATCTTGTGTCCAGAAAACCAAGTGGGTAGGTTCTAAGGCGCGAGATGTGGATAGGTATAATTTATGGTACACAGGAGGTATGAGGAATAGGAATGAGGTAGGAATGTTAGTAGATGATGAGCTTAGGGAGTAGGTTTTAGAAGTTAGGAGGGTTAACGATAGGTTGATGTTGATTAAGTTGGTGGTTGAAGGGTTTATTTGGAATATTATTAATACAAAGTAGGCTTGGACGAGGAGGAAAGAAGAGCTTTTAGTAGAGTTTGAATGAGATGGTGAGATACGTGTCCACCACTGAAAAGCTTTTCATATGAGGAGATTTCAATGGGCACATTGGGTCATCTTTCAAGGTTATGTCTGTTGGAGAATTTTAGAATACGCAACACACTAGAAGGGGGGGTTTAATAGTGTGTAGGAATTTTGAAACTTTTTGCGAAATATGTGAGGCTTATGAAGAAAACTGTAAATAAATCAACACAGGGATTTATAGTGGTTCGGCCTTGCCTACCTCCACTACATAAGTTCACCAACTTAGGCTTTTCCACTTACACAATTCATTTTCTAGTTCAGTGAGAACTCTTACAACTTTTTTTGATTTTTGGCTCAAGAACTACCCTTTACAATGGAGTTTCCCCCAACCCCCTACAATCACTTTTCTAATTCAGTGAGAACTCTAATTCACTTTCTAGGTAAGTGATAACTTCATACAATAACCAAATACAAGAATAAGATCAATGGTACAAAGATTTAGATTACAAGAATAAGCATATGAACT
>JBDJHY010000049.1:21086288-21100041 GCA_039654485.1 Withania somnifera | reverse complement strand
TTGCTGTCTCCTGCTCCGGGGAAAAGTTGCTCCAGTGAGCTGGACTAACACTTACAGAAATCTGCAGCATCTATTGCTTTGGGGAAATGCGGATGTGATATCAGCAGTTAAAGCTACATGTGTCTAACTTCCTTTATCCTTCAAAGTAGTTCAGTTACTCAATTTCAAACATTTTTACGAATGGTCAATTTTATTGTTATTGAGAACATGGCACAACTTCAGCTTACTGAGTTCATGGCTCTAGATAGGAATGTTTGAAGATAGATGGTTAGAAAGCTAGTTAGTAGCCGAGTATTGTCACACTTTATGTGAGAGAGATAGAGGTTATTTAATAGTCATGGAGTCTCTTATTTTTCAATGTGTATTACTACCCGTTGCCTCATTACTTTGTATCTTGCTATTTTTGCTGTGATATTATTCTTACAATCTTGCTTGAAAAACATTTCTTTTGAGCAAAGGATCTATTGGAAAAAACCTCTCTATCCCACAAACACAAAGGTAGGGCAAGGTCTGTGTACATCCTATCTTTCCCAAATATTACACTTCCCAGATATTACACTGAGTGTGTTGTTGTTGACAATTTTATTATTGTGCTTTAGACATGTGTCTATTCCACAAGGTAGACAGCATCTCAAGGACTTAATGCCAAAGACATCCTAATCCTCTAGTCTGCAAGTGTGTCCCTATTCAACGAGGAACTTCCAACTTATACAACATAAGTTTTCTTCTGGCTCATTATCCCGGTAAAAAGTTTACATAATAGATTGGTTTTGGGTGGCTTGTCAAAACAGTGTCAAAATTATTCAAAGTAGAAATGCAAGCCTAAAATAGTTTGCAGTTTACAAAAGATTACCTAGTAAATCTTTGTTGGCTAACTGCTTTAGCATCTAGCAGCTTGAATATACTATTAGATTGGGAATTTTTTTTACTTTCTAAATTATTCTCACTAGATAATTTATGTATGTCGTGTGTTTTCAGAGACCAGACTCAGTTAAGGTCGACGCACAGGACATTAATGGTGCAAGGTTTGAGATAAGCTTGTCTGCACTTCCAGCACGAGTCTTCCAGCATGAATTTGATCACCTACAGGTGCTTTCTCATTTCTATAAATGCAGGAGCTGTGTTTAACTGTACTTCCCCAAAAATTTCTGTTGTTTGGTATTTGCAGGCTCTCCCGCTCATACATTTTCCCTTTGCATATACTTTTATTCAGACAAAATATTCTGTCTTTCCAGTTGCAATAGCTGTATGTTGAGCAGTCTATTAACAAAGAGTAAGAGCTGGAAAGTCCTCAGTTCAGAAGTCTTCCCTGGTCTGATTCTTTTTATTAGACTACTCAACAGTGCTACTGGTTGTGTTCAGATATCTGTCATGAGTGCACAATTCACTTTAAATACAAGACTTAGTTCTTGGACATTTCTTTTAACTTATATCAGCAATGTGCAGGGAGTTCTTTTCTTTGAAAAAATGACTGACGACGTTCTGGACACCATCCGTGAGCATTTAGTGGTTAGTGAACGATTGTTAAAGTTGGGAGATAAACATCTAGCAGGTGTTATTCCTAGGAATCAAGTATTTTGTTGCTTATCCTTATAACTGGATTACAGGCTCTAGAAAAACAATATGAAGATAGGACAGGATTGCCAACCCCGGAAAGCATAAATACACGAAAAATAAAGAATGCTGCTGTAGGATTTGGCAAATCATGAGTTTGCTGAATCTACGAGATATTCTAAGGTTTTTGATGCCTTACCTTATTTCATTTGCTTATTGTTTTACTACATGTGCTTAGTTCTTGCTACTTGATGTATGCAGTATTTGTATGATGGACCATAGAATGGGAATAGCAGCTTTTGCTGAAGTTTGGTATGCAATTGATTGAGACACTTGTGCTCTGTGGAATTTTCCAAAAGTTTGTCCTCTGAGGTTTATCCGTCTACTGATACTCCTTTGTTTAGGAATGATGGGGTTACTATAGTAATTTGTATGGAAAAAGAACTGTAAGTAGTACATTTTATCAAAGCTTGAATATCAAGAGGTGGCGTTGTTGACCTCTCTTTTTGTTTATTTTTCCTTGAGAGAGTTTGTTGTTTGAACACTTCGGTTGGTGTAGTTCAGTGTGGAGAAAACCACCTCAAGAGAAGGGAGATGGAATACACAGAAAATCACTTATAAAAGATTTCATATAATACATCCATCTTTTACAGAGCAAGAGGCCTGATGTGTTGGGAAAACCCAAATGAAAGACAGTGTTAGGAGTTGGTCAAATTGCACATACAAAATTATGTTTTGAAAATATGGTGTTAATAACTTGTGACCAAAAGGCTGCATGTCTCATAGCACATTTTTGTTAAGGTACATTTTATTAAAAGGGTACCGAGATGGTACAGTAAGATTGCAAAACTCAAACAGAGTCAAAATAAGCAGCCTCCTACATTTTCTATCCTAGATAGTTTGCCCGAGTATTGAACATTAGCAATACTCTACTATACATTTAGAGTGGTCACTTTCAAATTTTTAACAAGAATCAGCATAAAACTTTAGTTGGAGTCATAATCTATGATGCTTGGATTCTTCAAAAATGTTGTCAGGTGTGTGTCGCATCCTCCAAAAGTAGTAAATGAGAATCTGAAGCAGGTGCGACAACTTTTTTGGAAAGTCTGAGCAACATAGGTCATAATGCTTGTTCGTAGGTCTGCATAGGTTTCCCTGCAGAATGGTTTCGAACTCTTTTTTTGGGTAATTGTTATACCTCTGAAAGGCAAGAAATGACCTACCGGCAAAATGAACAGCTTTTAATGTAGATTGTTACTTTTAGGAAATGATGAGATATCTCTACACAGCCACTGCTGATGTTTTGTGATGGCAGCTTCCCATCAAATTATAATTGATCAACGTGATGGTGTGTTGAACTCCAGAAACTTGAACAAATCGAGCACATGCTGAGCCTAACCCTGGTTTATAGAGAGACTGTGTGGATGAGAGTCTTTGAGACTTTTAACAAGAGGGAGATATTTTTGTTGTTCTGAATTGTGGAGTTACGAGGTAAAATTTGAGATAAGACTTTAGTGTCATCCTTCCCCAGACTGGCAATGCTACTCCCATGCGCAGCTTCATAGTTAATTCTGTGTGTGTGTGCTAAACAACCCTGTATGGCGAGAGTCATCTACTGCAAAATGATTTCAGCTGGTAATCAGTGTTCGGACTTGTTCTGTACTGCTTGTCTGCTTTTGCTATGGGAAATGAACAAGATGTATTTGAATCTGTCACACATTACTGATGTTATATGTCATGATAACGATGCCAGTCTAGTCCTGCACTTTTTGCATGTTGCGGGCAAGATTTGGTGCATTATGCCTTGAGCTTTAAGGTTAGAGGTTTATATTTGAGGTGTGTGGTAAGTGGTGCGCTTCCATTCCAATAAAAGTTGAGTGCTTGGGCTTCACTTTGAGCCTCCAGTTTACTGCAGATTTGACAGTTATAACAGATTATAGTTACAGCTATGATGGCTATTCGGTTAAACCTGTCTACTTGGCTGCCAGCATGCAGAGAGGCATACGTACTGGTGTGGTTACCCATTGTCCCTCCTATGCTGGAGGAAAGAATGGGAAGGTGAAGGCTTGAAAAATTAATCGATATTACCAAATCCAGTGAACTAGCTACCATACTTCCGTTATCTTGAAGAGTGTGCTCTCATGCTGTGGGCTGTTCATCTTCTGCTATAGTTCCACGTCGATGTTTTCCTAATAAGCTTTGCAAACTCTTTGTCATTGTAGTAAGCCTGATGATCCCCATGTAACAAGGTCTCTAGGAGCAATCACTTTGCCTTGCAGCTACAAGAGTTGCTATGTGAAGATCATGTGCAACTGAAGTGAATGTTTGTATAGATGCAAAACGTTTCAACTGGAGAAGTATTGGTTATCCTCTTTACAAGCAGCTCCCATAGCTGCTTCAAATGCTTGTTAGAATCTCAAGTTGTACTTTGAATGGTTGTCCTCTTTGCGAGCAGCTTTCATCTGAGGAGTATTGCAACTTCGGATTTAAACAGTACACTTGCTGAAAAATCATGGAATATGGCCTCTGATCAACAGCGCTACTGAATCATCTGGAAACAAATAATTTTCCTACCAGTTTCACTCTTCATGACTGTTCTAAACCTGTTTTAATCGTGAAATAAACTTTTCAAAAATACCGTTCCTATAGGAACAAATCCAACAAGTCATATAGAATGAACAAACATGCAAAACACTGATTTAAACCAATTAAACAATAATTAAAAAAAGTAAGAATGCAATATTCCTTTTTCCTTAAAAAAAAAGTGAATTAACGTTAGCTAGTTCATGTTCTTGTCTGATTGTCCCAGGAAAGTTCATTTGAGCCTTACATTCAGTGTTCTGGTCAAAATTAGGAATTGGGAACAAAAAAAGGTTGGCATATCTATCCTTTTAGAAGTTGAAGACGCTATTATCAAATTATTTATTACGTTCTATCCATCTTAATTTGTTTAATATGTTGTAAATAATTATTTAATTTTATTTATTGAATTTGGAAAATTGAAAGATAATTCAATATTTTGTATCTGTTTTATTTTTGTTATTAATTTGTTTTAAACATTTATAGATTTTATGATGAGTTGGAATGATATAATAAAATTATTTTTTAAAAGCTATATATGTTAAATTAAATGTAGGCTTTTTTGTAGAAAAAGAAGTCATAAAAGAATCCGCTTACGTGGAGTTGTAGAACACACAGATTGTTGGGTATGAATACTATAGCGGTCAACACAATGACGTAAGCCTAGCAAACTCCAACCAGAAGCTTCCGCGTGTTCATCTGTACACCCAAAAATCCAATCAACTAAAATGCTGAGCTCCATCAAATTCAGTCTATACCTGAAAACTCACCTTTATTTTTGTTAGGGTTTGCTGTTTGACTGTTTGTTTCAATCACAATAATCTGTCGCCAATACGGGCAGTGCACTTCACCGCCGCAGGTATATATCTTGTATTATACTTACAATATTGATTTATCAAATTTTCATTGGCCTCAGTTGGTGGATCACACTATAGTAAACTTAAATTCGGTTGATGCAATAATCATAAATCTCTATCTCCTGCATTTTTGTGGTTGAGCATGTTAGATGTTAGTTGCTTCCTGCGAAAAAATGGCCTCCATTTCATGGAAAGCCATGTTTTCTTCCAATAAGAAAATTTCGGTGGCTTTATGATGAGCTAGAGAAGTTTTTTTCAACGTCTAGGAGTTTGCTGAACGATCATAGAAAGTTAGGAAGCTAATTTTGGGATCATCATGACTAATTTGAGTACTTAAAGCACATGTCTGAAGTAAGAGGCGTTTCAGGATGAACATAACTTTTGGAACTTAATATATCATACTGTTTCATGCTTGGAACAAGCACTGGACTTCATTTTCGTTGCTTGTGGACAGTCGTCGGAGTATTTGTGCTATACCTTGTATTTGACTTATTCACCCCTACTATCAAATTTTTTTAATTTTTTTTTTGTCTTGGCATCAATTACAGATTTCATAAATGTCTTTATATGTTCGTTATACCTTATTATCATAGATATGTGACAAGGACATTAAATATGTGAAGATAGGGATTGCATGCGTTTCATATTAACCCAATTTCTAATGGGTTGGGTTGAAATGAGGTGAGCTAGTAAATGGGCGAGTTAATAGACGATTTTGCCACCTCTAGATGTTGGTATTGGTATCTCTGCGTACTGTCTAATTTATGTATCTCCATGATTCAGGTTTTGAGAAGCAGACATAGATCATTTGAGTTGGAGCCATTTATCAGTATTATAAGCAAGTTCGTCTGTAATCCAATGATATGGCTTCTGGTAGTATAATACCTTCAGCAAGTTGCAAACCGATAACTGATGCCATGCTTATTAGCAACCTCCCTAAAGAAATAAATGAGTTGAAGATCAAAGTTGACAAAGGAGAAAAGGTTTGTCCTTGGAAATAGAACGCATACTCTTTATCTGATTTCTTTTCCTTGTTTGTGGTTGGTTATCTTTGCAAGTCTTACTATGATAGCCTGATAGGAAATGGAAGCAGCTGTAGTGGATGGAAATGGAACTGAAACAGGTCACATCATTGTGACAACCATTGGGGGAAAAAATGGTCAGCCAAAGCAGGTGACATTTTCAATCACTTGTCAACCTCAAAAATGTTGTTTTACACTTGTAACTAATCTTCTATTGTTGTGCCTGTGCCAAATACTAACAAATTCTAAGTATAAGAATTTTCATGTTGCGAGAAAATGGCTGTGATCTCGTGGATTGCATGAATATCCTTTTGCATTAGTTTCATTTTGGTTCTGAAGTCAGCAAATAAAATTCGATCTATACTATGGTTGGTAATTGATCTATGGATCTGATGAGTAAATCATTTCTAAATCGGTCTCTTTTTCTTCAGTTTCTTTTGAGGCACTTTAATTGCTTAACAACTGACTTATTTTACCCTTTCTTTAGTTGAAGAAAGAATCAAGAAACACAACTTTTAAGATTTCTGACTTAAGGCACTCTGCTGATGTCCAAAAAATCATTGATATGCATACCCCTAGACGTGAATAGCAAATGCTCTTCTCTTTTTCATGGTTGAGATGGAGTTGTATTTACTGTTCAATGTTACCAAAAGATGCTTATGGTGGATGGTGCTTTATATGAACTTACATGGCTTGTCCACTTTTGCTTGTATATTTTTCATTTCATAATTTTCTTTTCCTTTTGTCTGGTTACACATGAGATTATCCAGAACTCAATTAATATGTTTTTTATTCTTTTCTTTTTCTTCTTCAATATTTGTTGTTTCTAATAAATTCATTGAATAAATAGGACTACATTACTCTAAAAAGCCTTATATCAAATAAATGTGCTATATCACAACTCGGAATAAATTTACTTTGTTCCAATGCTTAATTTGGAAATGTTCTACATTGCCTTTTCTGTTTCAATCTTTAATCCATAAGTTCACTTGTCGAGCATTTAAGGTGTCTCACATGACTTATATTTATTATGTGTCACATAAAATCAAGTCTCTCGTTGTAATCTAACAATATTTTTTCAATCTCCTCCCAAAAAAGAAGCGGGTATTATATATCAACTCCATATTTTCAGGAAAGTTTAATGGCATGAAGTTAGTTAATCTTCTCACACCATATTGACTTTGTGCTTTCCAGATCTACAAAAGTGTTTTTTTCCCCGAAAATTATCCATTTCCCAAGGCTTTATTTCCAAATTTTCCTGAATTTTTGGAATTAGAAAATATTACTCCCTGTGAAGTCCAGAAATTGGACCTACGATGGGCGTGTGCCGTCTAGTGACAAGAATAACTCTGCTTGACTTTAACTTCATAATATCTTTGGAGAGTCGGTAAACACTTTGGTTCCAGTCTTATTTAGGATATAGCTTATAATAGTTAGGGAAGATTGCTAATTTTGCAAGGTTACACAATCCTACTCAACAATATGTTCTATTTCCTAGCGTAGGTTGATAATTGAGTTGCTCTTCATTATCATGTCTTCGAGACTGGCATTGTTTGTGTGAATAACTTATCCATACTTCACAGCACAAATAAATAAACCTCAACTGAGCAAGTTCTTTTAAATTTTACGTGCTGATTGTGGGGTTTTGGTGTTTTAAAAGCTTTTTTTGCTAATGTTCTCTTTGACATTCAGACCATAAGTTACATGGCAGAGCGAGTTGTTGGACAGGGTTCCTTTGGAATTGTGTTCCAGGTATAAGTTGTTATATGTCACAAATTCTCACTGCCATAATCAAGAATGTTGTATCACACCGGCTGAAAAAAGTAATAGCAACATATCCTCTTCACTAAATCAATTGCACTGATTTTGAAGAAATATTTGCAGGCCAAATGCCTTGAAACAGGAGAAACTGTGGCAATAAAAAAGGTCTTGCAGGACAAGAGATACAAGAATCGGGAATTGCAGACTATGCGACTTCTTGATCATCCTAGTATTGTTTCACTGAAGCACTGCTTCTTTTCGACCACAGAAAAGGATGAGCTCTATCTAAATTTGGTTCTAGAATTTGTACCTGAAACCGTTTACCGTGTGTTAAGACATTACAGCAAAGCAAACCAACGGATGCCTATGATATATGTCAAGCTGTACACATATCAGGTATTACATTTGAGTACATACACAAGTTTCTCTTGTTGTGCATAGAAACAAATGAACATAGGGCGAATTACATGGATGTTTCCTAGAGTATAATTTAAAAGAAACTATATCGACATGGCACTATAACTTAAGATGATGGTAATTTCTGACCCTATAGCTTAAGATGATGATGCCTTCTGCTCTAGTGCACCTCAGGTTTTTATTTAACCTCCTCTGCCTTTAATTCCCTTCATTGTCTTTCAATTGTTATGGTGTATATAAAAAGTGTAAATGTTCGTATCACTTGTCAACCTCTTGAATGTCAACCCTTGTACATATCAACTCATAAAGGACCAACTTGTTAAATAATATAGAAATTATCTTTAATTTGGGGTGGGGGGAAGGGGGTGGGGGGGCCAATAACTCTACCCAATTGGTGCTATTTCTATTTTCGGAAAACACGCTGTAGTATTTAATCTCATTGTCAAAGCGGATAAATAGTAAATGAGAAAGGTACCTCAGTAAAATATACCTTAAAAAATAATGACTTGCTCTCAGTTATAAGATTAGAGATGCTTCTTTAATTTTTTAAATGTAAAGAAGATTCATGTAGTTTCGTCTAAACTACATATGGAGGAGATTTGACTAATTCATTCCTGTAGTTATATCATTTTTTAATATACCTTTAATGTGATATTAATTTTTTTGGGGGGATGTTAGTGCACTTCCCCTTCCATTCCTTTTGTCCTACATACAACCCTAAATTTAAGTTGTGGCCTAAGCTGTTGACTTCATATGCAGTGGCAAAGGTTCTTCCATGATTCTAATATCTTAAAATGACAATTTCCCAGTTGTAGCAATAATTGTTAAAGATGATAATATTTAGAGCTGTTGCTTATCTGGCACGGAGTGAAATTGTGCTTCATTTGTTTGTTGCGATTATGCTGTAGTTACTGCTTATGGCTATCAGCAAAATCTCTTCTTTACACCCACCTTAGCATATTGTTACAACCTATATTTGATTGATGATGTACCTGTACAGATATTTAGAGCTTTGGCTTACATACATGGAATAGGAGTCTGCCACAGGGACATCAAACCTCAGAATTTACTGGTTTGTACTTGAAGCTTAAACTCAATCAACTAAAACATTGTGATATTGACTACTGCAATTTGCTTTGGCAGGTCAACCCCCACACACATCAGCTTAAGCTTTGTGATTTTGGGAGTGCAAAAGTCCTGGTAATTTTTTTTTATAGCTTGCAAAATTCCTGATATTACTTCTCAAGGCAGAGGCCTAAGTTGGTCTTCCTCTATCTGCTAGTTGCCGTGCCGAAGTTTAGGAACAGATTTGATCTTTTGATTGTGACTTGTTTAGAACACAAATATTCTATTTATTCATTTCCCCTCACTTGTGAAACGCTACAACTTGTCATGTTCTAATTGTAAGAAGTTGATGGTGTCTATCACTTGTAGTTGTGCCTGCAGAATAGGTTTCTTAAAATGAGTTTCACTGGATGCTAAATGCAGTTGCGCCATGTTTTTTTTTTTGATAATTCAGGAAACGCGTGTGGTCTTGCATTTTCATATCTATGTCACATTTAAAATACGTTACAAGAATTAGAGGAAGTTTATGATATTATATTATGTCCATCCTCAGAAAATTCTGGAAGTGGAAGTGATCCGTAATATTGTACGGTCTCTTCTTTTTATTTTATGGGGGCTATAAGATGTTGTAACGAATTTGATCTTTTGCTTGTTGGGATTTAGTTAATCAAAATAACTGGTGAAGAAGTGCCTTTCATAGCTCAACAATATGAAAAAAATGAATTTTGCTGAAATTAAAATTACTTTGATTCCTTTCTTTACTTTATTCATCTTCCATTTATGTTTGGTTGGTGGAGGGATTGGCTTAGTTTTATCTAGGGATCTTTGTTCATGCTCCTATTTCACCATCCTAACAGGTCAAAGGTGAGCCAAATATTTCATATATCTGCTCACGTTACTATCGTGCACCTGAACTTATATTTGGAGCAACCGAGTACACCAATGCAATTGACATTTGGTCTGTGGGTTGTGTCCTAGCTGAACTGCTTCTTGGTCAGGTTGTATTTCCTGTGAAGTTCAATTCCTTTTATTTTGAGATAGAAAAAATGTCATAAAAATTTATTGTTTCATGATAATCTTTTCTCTTCCAAAACCTGTAGCCCCTCTTTCCTGGTGAGAGTGGTGTGGATCAGCTCGTCGAAATAATCAAGGTATCCCATCTATTCATTCAGTTACGATTCAAATTTTTGATCTTTGGTTTGCACAACTCGATAAATCAAAATGTTCTGTTAGGTTCTTGGAACACCTACTCGTGAAGAAATCAAGTGTATGAATCCAAATTACACCGAGTTCAAGTTCCCCCAAATCAAAGCTCATCCCTGGCACAAGGTAAGAAGCCTGACCTATGTTCCTATATAGAGGGTACATTTTCTGATGCATTTCATGGCATGCGTGCACATCAATAAACTCATGGCTCCAACCCTGCATTGTACAGATTTTTCATAAGCGGATGCCTCCTGAAGCTGTGGATCTTGTGTCAAGGCTTCTCCAGTATTCTCCAAATCTGAGGTGCACCGCGGTGAGTGTTACAATTTCTCTCTCTATTTTTCTTTTTCGTTACCCCCCTGTTGCAAACACAGTGGTGAGAGCAAAAGAAAGTAGTACTAGTTGAAAAATCCATCTCAAATTTGAGGCAGCAAACATTTGTGTTAGGAAATTTTAGTATGACATACTTTTGTGAACTGTTTGATTCATTTTGCAGTTAGAAGCTCTCGCGCACACTTTCTTTGATGAACTCCGTGACCCTAATACTCGTCTTCCTAATGGTCGTCCATTGCCACCTCTCTTCAACTTCAGGCCTCAAGGTTTAATTATTATCTTATCCTCCAGTTTTAGGAATTGATTTCTTTCCCCTTCATAGAGTTGTTTTTCTTATTATGAGATAATATAATTTGCAGAGCTGAAAGGAGCATCTTCAGAACTCTTAAACAAACTGTTGCCAGAACATGCTAAAAAGCAGTGTACCTTGGGTTTTAGTCTCTGAGAGTTTGTGCATCTTTTGTAAACTTGATCCTATGGTATTTATTTTCTAATCTATATTGAATTAGGAAGACGTTTTGACATCTCCATTAACCGAGTATGTTCTACTACTTTTAGCCATTATGTAATCAGCTAAATCGTTGACCCTGTACTCTACTCCAGAGACAGCTATGTGTAAATATAGTAATGTATGGTGAAATTTACCTCTTTCGTTGTCTAAGATTTTCTTTTTTAATGCCTGCCTTAGTTTGCAAATAATCTTACCTTACCGTATATTTTAGTTGTCTGTTATTCTCGTTTACGCAAATACTTTGGTCACGTAAATTTAACATAATTGGCTCAAACTGCCTCAACATTCCAACTAGAGTCATCATTTGGATTCTGGTCATATTCCATTTGGATCTTAAAATATTGACATAATATTCTCCCGCCATCTACTATTAGTTCTGTAGTCAAATTATGATAATATCCATGTTTATTTATGACATTTTCAAATTCAATAGACCTCCTCTATAATTTTCAATTAATACATGAAACAATTACAACAATTTCGATATCTTGTGTTCGACTCTGAAATACATTTATACAGGAATGGAAAATAAATTTAATGAATACGATTTGTGGTTTTATTCATTACTCGTTGACATTTCAAATTGGAAGATTTGGTATTTTTCCCCTTATTCCCCTCTTTTGAATCACGTTAGTTCTTCTTCTTTCTTTTATTAGAATTACATTGCATTTATTCGTTTTAAATTTTGAGAGTGCCCTCAAGCGTTTGACATCATTCTATTATATTTGATTTGCAAATAGTCGTTCGATATTTTTTTATTTGACAATCTAACATGTATTTACATTTTTTGAATAAAATAATATACTGCGCCAATAAAATTATAGTTTCATCTTCAAGTCTAATTAAACAAAACGGTGGGCTTCACAAAAAAACTCATCCCTCATATTATCCCTCAAAAAAAAGCCATTGCATGCAATAAATATATGTGATTTGATTTCTTCATTTGTTACTATTTTTTTTTTTGTTTACTGCAGGTTCAGTTTCATTGCCTCCATTTTAATATATCTTTATTCTTTATGGAGGAAAGATGGAGCAGTAAATATTTACGCTTTTAAATTTTATAATAAAAATATAAATAAGTGGCGTAGTAAATTTTGAGACATTTAAGTTTTTACAATAAAGAATAGAACTAAATCGAAGGAGTAGTAATTGACACATCTATTCTTATACAATAATTAGTTCTTGAAAATGTTTGTTGCACGTTTATTTAAAAGTATAGAATTTATATTACAAATGCTATATTTTAAATGATATATACATTATTGAATTTTCAGTGTCCGCTGAAATAAAAATTAAGCCATACAAAAAAAAAAGTAACTTATAGATTGAGGTTCGAAATTAATACAAACTTGATGCTACTATATCAATTGAATCCCGTCATGATCAATCCAAATGCAGTCAGAAGTCTTGATTCCACTCAAATATATAAATATTAAAAAAAATAATTTTTTTTTTAAAAAAGGAGATAATTATTTAATAATTATTACAAAGAATAAAAAAGAAGTTATAATATTAGACATGAAAATATTAGTGTAGCAATTGAAACCTAAATATGTAAAAATATAAGCTACCAATTGTTATGCTTTACTAAGTAACTACAATTGAAGATGAGGAGGAGAAGAAGAAGAAGTGAGTTAAAGTAGAAGAGTTTGTAAAGATTATATTGTTAAGAAAAATAATAACCACAAATTAAAATCGTCAATAAAAAATTGAGATGCAAATAATGAATCAGTGGAAGGAAAAAGGAAATTCAAATATATTGGACAAACAAATTCTCAAAGGTTAAAATAATAATTACAAACTTAGCAACATGCTTTTAAATTAGCTCTTTTGATTTTGCAGATAATCAAATTTGTTGGATCAACTTTGCTTGTTATTAATAAACATTTAAACGATATACATCATCTTACTATCCTTAACGGAGTATAAAGATACATGAATTTGTAATTATTATTATTAGAAAATGAAAGGACTAAATATACATGAGCATCTTAAAGATTGATATAAAAGATGCATTGTAATAAGTAGGGGAAGAACAAAGACAGTTGTGCACTTTTTTAATGATCAATTCACATATTTTCATTCCCAAAATCATAAATACTCAGCTATTTGGCTCTAAGTACTAAGAAATTAAATAAATTACAATAATTTTTTCTTTTTTTAAAATAGCATTACCTTTAGACTCTTTAGCTTAGAAGGAAAAAAGAAGACAGATTAATTGTTGAATCCTTTCCAATTCACAACTGAAGCCATAATTACAATTTAATAGGATTTCAATTCAATATCCAGCTACACATTATGTGCATTGTTCCATTATTAATTATAAGAAAATAGTGGAGGTTTTTTTTTTTTGGATTTTTAAAAGATTTAATCATACTTTTATTAATAAAGTGTAGAATTAATATTTAGAATGAGGCTAATTTAGTCTAAATGTATTTGGAGGGTAT
>JBDJHY010000049.1:21065138-21077441 GCA_039654485.1 Withania somnifera | reverse complement strand
ATTTGGAGCTGCTGCAATTCATGGTGATAAATCTCAGGGTGAGAGGGATCATGTATTGAGCCAGTTCCGCACTGGAAAGTCCCCTGTTCTTGTTGCCACTGATGTTGCTGCTCGGGGCTTGAATGTCAAAGATATCAGGTTGGTGGAATTAAGTATCTTATAATGTACTCTTTCTTGAAAAAAGAATCTACATTATGCTTGATTATTTTTGGGTCACATGCAATTCTCTTTTGATGTCTTACAAAAATATATGCCTTCACTTTTTTTATGGAGTGCGCGTTCGTACCGACAAATATTCTTCATACACTCTTTCCATGTTATTTCCACTTAGTTGATCTGGTTTGAACAGTTGTGTGGGTGTGGAATTGTGTTTCTGCTTTTGTTTTGGGGATTTTTAGGTACTTTTGGCAGAGCATAGGCCAAAAGCTGCAACTTTGTACCTTTCTTGCAACCTGATCACAGATATGTGATTCCGTGATTTGGCAATCTAGATAGATGATTAAAGTTCACATTTGTATCTTGTCCTACAAATTGTGAGTCCTTCCTGTTTGCAGCCAGGATACTCTAGCTGTTCAGTTTAGGTAAATTAGATCTACTGTGTAATGGATTGACATAATGCTGGAATTTTGTGGTTTTAAATTTGAAATATTATGCGTCCTTATACAGATTCTTTAAAGAGTTGTTTCTCCTCTTTTTTTTGGTGGACGGATTTGTCTTTCGTGCAAGTTAATACTTGATGGAATTTGTGGCAGGGTGGTGGTCAACTATGATTTTCCTACAGGAATAGAGGATTATGTGCACAGAATAGGAAGAACTGGTCGAGCTGGTGCTACTGGTGAAGCCTACACATTTTTTTGTGACCAGGATGCCAAACATGCTTCTGATCTTATTAAAGTTTTAGAAGGGGCAAATCAGAAAGTGCCTGCTGAGCTACGTGATATGGCTTCTCGAGGTGGTGGAATGGGAAGTGCTAGGCGTCGATGGGATTCTGGATCAGGTGGGCAGGAAGGAGGACGTGGGGGACGTTATGATGGAGGAAGGGGTGGTTGGGAAGCACCGTCATCTGAAAGAAGTGGATGTGGTTATGACTCAGATTCACGTGACAGGTCCTTAGCTGTGTATTTATCTATATATGGATTTCTTCTTCCCTTTTTTCCATGACTCTGACTAGTTGGTTGTGATTTAGTGATAGATATGGTCATGGCTCTCTTGATACTGATGCTCCAGCGAGTTTCCATGCACGTAGCTTCCATGAAACTATGATGCAGGCTTCACAGAGACGTGATCGAAGCCGGAGCAGAAGCCCAAGTAGAGGTTCGGGATGGGGTGATAAAAAAAGCAGGGAACGCAGTCATAGCCGTAGTGCTGAAAGATCTGATCGGGCTCCTTTTCAAATGCCAGTTGGATGTAGTTTCCATGAAAGCATGATGGGATGCGGTAGATCATCCTCAGTAATCTCAAAACACCAATCTATATCAGCTGGAGATTCCAAAGAAGAAGTTGGAGGGCAATATGATGGTTGCCGAAAGGGCTGCGAAAGAGGAAGATCTCCATCTAGATCGCAAGGTCATGGGAAATTTGGCGATGGACCCAGTGCTTACAATGGGGAGGAGAAAGAAGGTATGATTCCTGAAGAAGGTGAAACGAGAGCCTAACTTGGCGTGTCTTATCCTGTGATGTTCTTTTTGACTTCTTGTAGCTATCCCTTAGGAACCGCTGGAGGGCAAAGGGCCCGTTCTAGTTTTATTTAACTATCACCAGTACAGTTTTTGGTAAACAAAGTTCTCGATAGAAGCTTTTTGCGTAATTGTGGAAAATAGATAGCAGCAACTCTGTTGAAAGTTTTTGACGGATGTAAATGTAAAAATTTTGAAGTCAAATTTTGTTTAATGGTGCTATACTAATGGTGCATTGGTAAGAAAGACCCTCTTCTAAGTGCTGCTTGCGTTGATGCTCCTTTATCCTAACTGGTGGGATCTGGAAATGGTAGGTGTCTTACCCTACCTTGGATGAGGTAGAGGTTGTATCTACCCTTGGCTTGTGGAGAAACAGCTTAAAGCAGTTTGTAAAGTCAATAATGGAAATGAAGAAGTCATGCAATAAGATCTACATTTTGGTAAGCTGAAACTGCACATTACTACGACAATGTGATTAAACAAACTTTTACTTTTTTTTTATTTTTAAGATAGAAATGCATAAGATGAGCATTTTATTACAGTTTCACATTATTTTATTGGACAATTGAAGCAACCCAAAATCTTGTGGTGTGACAGTATATCTTATTAAGCAAAATGAGAGTTGAGAGATTTTCCAGAAATGGCGTAAATTCTATCGAGTGATTATGTTTTTTTTAAAAAGGACTGAAATGAGTATTCCTATAGGAGAGTTTTTCCTATTCTGATGCATGAATTTCCAGCTCATGATCAGAATGTTAGTTAAAACCACACGAGCAGGCAGTTGGAATAATTCAGTTACTGTCATAGGGGTACACATTCTCAAATGTAATAACAACTAGGGAACTTTTTATAATAGCTTTCTTAGTTAGTTGAATACTACAATAATCACAAAGTATATCTCCATTGGTTTTGTCTCTCAAAAATTAATTTACAAAATAGTTTATAATGTTATGGAGAACTATGGCCGCTAAATTTCATGTTCACTACACATTCCAATTGAAAGAAAAATACTAAGATCGAAGATTCATGATTATTCAAATGGTTTTGCGAGGTCAACAATCTCGATTACCATTCACCTCAAATCTATTAATCAGTGTTTGTATCTTCTCGTTATTTTGTATTTTCTTGTGCATTTAAAATGATTTTTAATAATGCTTAACTTTCATGATTCTCAAAATCATAAGTTAATGTCTAGCAGAATATATAGAAAACAAGAGATTATAACGAAACTTTAGTTAAACTGTAATAGAAGTTCCTATGTTAAAAGTAAAAGGGTTTATTAAAAAAAAAAATCACCACCTATGTGTTTGCTTGCTCTTTTTGCATCGGAGATGCTTATAGTCTTTCCTGTTTGCACTATGTTTTAGTTCCACTGCTAGTTGATCACCTTAAAAATTTGCTATTCATTTAAGAATCAGGAGAGTTGAATCTTCCAAGGCAGATACATAAGATGGAGGACATATCAACATTCACGTTCATGTGTACAGATCCAAATTCAGTATGAAATAAACATCAGTTTGAACACAAAATTTAACTTGTGTAGAAACAGAAAGCTCAACCAAGTAATGATATCAATTCCAAATCCAACGTCTAACCTTTAACCTTGTATAGCCATACATAGAAGTTTGAGAAGTTGAAAGAATGAGTAAACCATTACGGATAATTAATAGATGGTTTCAAGAAAAGGAATAAATTTGAGATAAGATATACAATGGTAATGGTATGTCATTTTTATTTATAGATTGGTTAAAGCATAAGAATTAGGTAGAAAAAAGTTGAAGAGTTGTGAACACATGGAGATCTGTTGTAACTCACAATAAATATATATATTAAGTTTTAAAATTATTAAACAACTTGTTTAATGTAAAGAATGAAGAAAAAAATATACATAAAAAAAAATAGATAAATATGAACGGAGGCCACATCACCTTGCTTCTCCTTTTTATATATATTGATTTGATTCAATATCTGTTTGAACAAGCATAGTAAAATTTTCCAGCTGCTCGAATTGAAATATCATCAAATTATTGGAATACATATAATAATAATGTTAATATTACATACCCAAGATAGAATTGTTTGGCCTAAAAGTATGTGAAGACATTTTTTTAAGATAGTTGAATTCTCTCTTCCACAAGTAAATGAAAGATCGAAACAACTATTTTGAGGATTCAATTGACCCATAACAAATAGCATCAATAAATGTCGCTCTTCTATTCTTGAATATGTGATTTTACTTTTTTGTCGATGTCCTTCAGATATTTTCATGGAGAAGTGTTTTAAAGTGCTTTTCTTTTACAAGAAAAGAAGAACCATCTATAAGATAAAGGTTCTTGTAAGATAAGTCTTCAACAAATAACATTTATTAATAGTTTCATGAATTTGATAAGATAAATATATCTTACAAGAGAGCCTAGAACGTATAATCTAAATGAAGTGAAACTTGTGAACTCGCATTCACATTCATTCAATCTGAAAATCAAAAACTCTTATCAAATGTATGGTTTCAAAACTAATTGAAACATTTGTTCCAACAATATCTTCTTCTTCCATCTTTTGCCTTCCATTCTTGACTGGGATTCTCAAACTATTTCCACTAGTTCCTGACCCAGTCTTCCAATCCACGAGGTCAATCTGAATTTCTGACTGAAAAGCGGAAAGTAATAAGTTCAACGGGTAAGAGAATGCGTTTAACCGATTGTGGTTAACATATTCTTTACAGGAGTTGCAAATTTAGTTATGCATTAAGGCTAGAGACTTTGGCAATTTTCTTCACTTTGTCATGGAACTTTTTGCTTCCGCTGTAATCTCTTTGCTCTTGAATAAAGAAAGACTCCAGCTAGAGCCAAAGCAGTCCCTAAGTATATTGAACAGTTTATCAAGCTAGTCAATTACTATACATTCACTCAACCAATCAACAGCAAAAAATAATAATAGCAAGTCGAGAATCAATATTTACCAAGGGAGTTAGTTGGTGACACGGGTGTTTGAAAAAAGATGACCGAGGATACAATGACCACCACTCTCTTCACACAATTACCAACTGCATGTGTCACTGGTGATACCATTTGTAGTATCATGTATGAAACCTTCCACAAAGAAAAAGATCAAGTAAGAATAAAAGGCGGATCCAACATTTTAAATTTTCTGGGTTCAGCGTTTAAGGTTGTTAGCACTAAATCCTTTTTACTTTTGCAATTAAGGGTGTATACTGTATAGTTTAATTATTTTTTAAATTATTGTGTTTTTCAACACATATATATCTACGCTCCGAGTCTGGAATCAGCTGAACATATTGCATAAAGGCTGCATCTGCTTCTAGTCAGAAAAATGATACTTAGTGATGTAGTTTTCAATTATCAGGAGACTCTAAAGCAAACAGTACCAAATTTAACAGAGCAGATTATTATGTAAATTTACATGAAGCTAACCTGTTGGTAAGTGTGCAAGCTGAATCCAGCTAAAAAAAGTCTCATACACAGTTCTCTGACATTTAAACCTTGGCGTGCCTAGATTTAGACAGAAAATGAATATCACATTTTAGCAAAAGTAGAAGATAAAAATCACTTCAAACAAGGTGGAAAGTTAATATATACTACTACTACTTACAGCATGTTGTAGATAGGATGGAGTAAGCTTCATTCCTTCCATCAAAATGGCAACAGGTACCAAAAGCATGAATGAAATGATTGTAATGATAGAGAACAAATTGATATTGTCCAATGCATCCTATTTGACAATCTTTCCGGGTTAATGGTCTCACAAAACAAAATATTGCATCTCCAAGAAACATGATTAATAAAAAACTAAAAAGGGTTGCCCCGTGCACGAAGCATCTTGCTTTCATGCAGGGTAAAGAGAAGGGTCACACCCCCAGACTACAGCTCCTTTATTTTTATTATAAGTAAGATGTTTGAATTTGAATACATATGATAGACTAATGGATTATATTTATTTTTTTAGCATCTGAATGTTTAGTGTCTATACCTCCTCTTTAACCATGAACATTTTGCTAAATACATTACGCGATTGGTTAGTCAGATTGGAAGCCATTGCACTGCCAAAGCCTATCCTGTTCCAAAGACAGAGAGTTCAGAATCAATGTATAACTTGCTAGTAGAACCTCATTGTAACAATAACAAATGTGCTAAACAATTAACAAGAGTAGCAACGATGATGGTTAAGAAATTGCACTCTTCCGAATAAGTCCGGCCAATTCACAGGTATACCATGAAGTTACAAAGGTTGTACCAGTGAACCAACATCCTACATGAAAGAGCAATATATAGAATGTTTTCTAGCCTACAAAATGAAACGATAAAATTTACAAAAGTAAGGAGGCATACCAATTAAAAGACGCCTCTGTCATTGATGCTAATGCTACTCCACCAACAATGGGAACCAGGGAAGATACAATCCAAAGAGATGGCCGCTACAGGTGCAAGAGGATCACAACAAGCTCGTCATTATAAATGCTAAATAATCCATTATGCTATGCAATTTTAGCTTATATCACGCGTTGAGTAAACAGCTAAGATGTTTATACGCCAAAATCAACTGAATGTCATATATTATGAAGAGGTAAGGTTGCAAAACTTTTATACCTCTGCAAGAAATAGCGCGGAAAGCAGCACTGTGAAAAATGGTTCCATTGCTTTGATTGTGTGAGTGAACGAAACTGCTACTCTCCCGAGACTGATGTTTGTTAAGAGATTGCCCAATGTGTGAATTGCAGCTAGTAAGAATATTGCTTTAAACTAGAAATTCAATGTATACATTAAAACAAAAGAAGGTCAGTTGTACTGAACATAAATTCTCGTAAAAGAAAAATGCATCACTTTGCGTTTGTTTGATATTACCAGAAGTCATTTTCTGGGTAAAATGATCATTTAAAAAAAAAATGTTTTCTATGAAACACATATACTAAAAACTAATAATGACATTATCAAATCCTAGAGTGTTTTGATGAATGTTGGGTGCTAAGATTAATATACATGGAAGCAAATAGTATGACGTTAATAGTCAAAGATAACTATTTTAAAAAGGTAACTCTGATTGGTAAGTTGGTACAGTTTTTCCCATGAAAAATATTTTCTTCAGTAACAAAATACCAAAATATACAAGAGATTTTTCGAAGACAGTTTCTCTCTACCTCTATCGAGGCACGAGTAAGTTTAAATTCTATTTTTCCAATACTCCACTTGTGGGAGTATATTGGGTATATGCTGTTGTTGTTATATATCTAATATAATACCCAAGTACTATCTGGGAGGCTAGGAATCTTAATATAAAGCAAATTAAGCAATAGGTACTAATAAGAAACTATGGGAATACAAAATACCTAAAAATGATTTTATTTTATTTTTTTTTTTGAAAAATGAGTAGCGGCAAAGGAGAGATAGGGAAGTAGATGATAAAGAGGATGAAAGGAGAAAGGAGTAACTTGAGATTTACTGATTTTGGGTATGGGATGTAGACGAAATCCCCACATAATAAGTATTAACAGCGTTCCACAGCCAAACTGAAAAGCCGTAACAGTCGCCGGAAATGGAAAAACCTTGAGAACCTGTTTGTTATATATATTGTAACAAATATTCAAAAGGTACCAAGTCCCAAACATAACACCCAGTTGTAGAGTCCGTATCACTTCACCAGGCTTTGCAGCTTCAGATTCTTCTGCATTTTTTGCCACAGCCTTAACTTTGAGCAGATCTAATTGACATTTATTTTTCCACAAACTTGGAACACTAGTTTTGTGAATTGAGTAACTTTTTGGGTTGTGAAAAGCATAATGGTGAAGAGGTGAGTTGAGTTTAGTACTAGGAATAAAGATTTGATTGCGAGGCTTTAGAAATGGTGTGGGAAGAGACATGTAAAATGTACAGCTTTCCATTTTTCTGAGAGACAAATGTGGTTCGAATCAGCTTATTATATGTAAATGGTGAAACTTGTAAAAGACATGGATGGGTTATATGTATCTACTTATGTTGGCACCAGGTAAAAATATTTTATGTTTCACAACTTTGGGAGGGAGGAGAAGAATCAGTATTAATTATTATTATACTCCTTACCCTATCTATCTTATATGTTTTAATTTAATTGAACACGAATTATCCTTGTGTAAATAGTTATTTTAATTTAATTGGGTTTTGCTGGAAAATTACTGTGTAAATAGATATATTTTTTGTGTCTGTATATGTTAATTTTTTGTTTACTTCTTAACATTCTGACTTTATTTGTGAAAATTTTTACTCTATCAAATCTTTTAAAAGTTATTGTATTGGACGTTAAAATTTAAAAATTATTAAATATGAAAAGAAAATTTGAATAATAGTGTTTACAGAGGGATTTGGCTTCTCTCCAACGAATCCTGCCTCCATTTTTCTGGTGGCCCTTGAATCTTAAACATGTCCCCTTGGGACCAGATTTGTTTGATTAAATATAAACGTACTATTGGATTGTATATGTCCATAGATTGACATTAAGGGTGTGAACACTGGACCAGTGGTCAGTGGTGTGTGGTGCTTTCGGTCCTTGGAGAGTGAATGAAGATGAGTGTGTACTATTTCCATGGTCATAATGTATTGTCAAGTTACATGCATAATGCATTAATGACTATTGATGCGGCAGGGGAAGTTACTATGTGCCACATTTTGTACAATGTTTTGTTTACCCTCTTTCACTTTCAACAGTTTTACGCCATACGTTTGAAAATGGGCTTTAGCTTATCCTAGTTCGAATTTCCTTGGAAACGGTTATTTTCCTAGATGAAGCTGGTAGTTACGCCGCAGTAAAAGTAAAACAAAAGCTATCACAAGACATTATAGTATTCCTCTAGTTCAATTTGCTGGTCTTAATTTATGGAATTTAAGGGGAAAATCAATATTTTTGTATTTTATGATTTTAAACTATACATATGTAATGTAAGGGGCAAATGTAGTAGGGGGTAAAAGTGTTCATTCCAACCATTTCGGTTAAAAATTTAAATTGTACATATAAGATGCTTTTAAATTTTTATTGTGTGAATATACATATGTTGAATCTCCTGTACACAAGACCAAAAGATTGGCTCATTATTTCAGAAATTTAAATTTCATCATGAAGTTTTAAGTTAAAATTTTGAGTCCTGTGTTTTTATTTTTAAAAATTTCTTAACGAATATTTTGAATCCGCTAATAATATGCCAAACTATATATGGCATGTAAATATTCTAAGAGTTACCAAATAGGGAAGATGACATTTTTTAGTAAATGCATTATAAAAGAAAATAACATGAACATTCTCATTTTATTAATCAATTCATATTTATTTATCCTTTTTTGTCATGGCATAGCGCGAGCACTGTCGTTTACGTACATGTTGCTTATGTTGACAGGTAAAAATTTTAATCATGTGTAAATTAAGGGACGAAAAGGAAATGTGGTATGCTAGAACAGGGACGGAAGGATTTGTGGTGACCATTTAGTGTGACCTGATTTGCAGTGGACTGTTGATGTGGCATTCCAATTTCCTAAATGCCACGCCAACCCACATTTTATTTTCCATCTTTCAACACTTTACAGGCGTTTCCCCATAATAAACACTCTACATTTTATTTGAAATTTTCTAAAAATTGGAGTTATATTTGGTCATATTTCTGGATGAATGTATTTATTTTAAATATGATTTATACCCTCAATTTTTAAATAAAAAGGGGTAATTTCTATAAAAATAAAGATGCAAGGTAAAAATTAAAAAAGAAAAATAAAGTGAAAGTGAAAAAAGTGAGAATTCAGCTCACATTGATTGTTTTACTGTAAATACTAACCTCAAGTTGTATTTGAAATTGTTATTATGCAGGTCCATCATGTCGAGACTGGAGGGTGCAAGAGTACATTATTGCTACCGAGAACAGAATAGAGTGGCGGAGGCCATAGCTAAGGAAGGAGCAAGGAGCTGTTTTTTGGGATAATATTTTGGTTTTTGAAGTTCCTCCAATTATAGCCAAATATGTAGTTTGAACATACATCCTAGGAACTACTTTCCCTATGAAAATTCCTGTTTGTAATGGCAATAATGCCAACATTATGATGCTCCTGAAAATAGTTATGCCCCTTCTATTTTGTTAACAGTAATGTTAATCTCCACTACCAAAAGAACAAAAAGAAAATCAGAAAAAGTGAACAATTCTCATTGACCATACAGGCAGTCTACTTTTAAACAAAGAGTTTAGCTTGTTCTAGTTCATTTAACATTAGACATGTTTTTGATAATTGATATTTCCAACTTAATCGTGGACTTATCAAGCAAACTAGCAATTCAAGGAAAATAATCTGACAATCCCCAGGCTGATACTACCTAGGTGGAGCTGCACCTCCTCAAAAAAAGAAAAAAGAATCAAGTATGGTTTGCTATTTATATCGGTACATATTACTTTCTAAATAATGGTCATTCTGCTCGACAATCCAACGTCAGGTTGTATAAAACTAAGGAAAAAAGCTCAGGTAGCAAAATCTGATTTCCCTAGTGTGACATAAAAAGGTTTAGAATACCGAAATCAAATACCCTCCGAGTAGAAGCTATTCTTTTTCTCTTTGTTAAATCTCAAGACAAAACTGCCTGATATCTACTTGTCGAATCAACAAGAAAAATCAGCACAGCATTTAAAGCAAGACAGTGTACTCGACCACAAAAGTTAAACGAGTCTGGCAAATGTCAAGTGACCAGTATGACCTCTAGCCTCACCCGAAGGCCTAAGCATCACTGTAGGAAAAGAGCATTCAGTCCCATTGCTTCCTTCAGCAGAACCCTCCCTCCTCTTCCGTAGAGGACGCTCAATAGAATCTCCTTCGTTTAATGGGCACCTCTCTAGTATCTTTTGTCTAACTTCATAGGTGCGTAGAAGCACTTCAAATGTTCTTATATCTGCAAAAGCATTAACACTTGCCACATGAGGGTCTGTAGTTTCAGTAGCAGCTTTTTCAACCAAATGAGACCAAATCCCCAGGAAAATAACTTTACCTGTAAAATTTGATTTGAGTACTTCGCAGGAGCGTTGTACTTGCTCAATGCATGGAGAAAAGGAGCACAATACCCCACCTGGTTTCAACATTTTGCCAGCAGAAGGAACGGCAAGCCAAGGTTGAGGAAGGTCTAAGAATACTGAATCTGCTTTCCCACAAAATTCATCAGGGAACCCTTCACCCTATATATCTCTTACTCCTACTGTAACCAGATTGCTCAACTCTGTCTTTTCAAAGTCCTCTCTATATGCGGAAAGTTTAAACAGAGTTAAACTTGCATAGAATGAATATTACAGTGAGCTCCTCTATCTCATTTTTCCACTTTTAGATGGGAGTGCAGAGCTGAGGGAATTTGGAAAAAGAAAGAGACTATAGCAAATCTTGGACAGATCTAAGCCAACCATACAATTACCTTTGGGAGTTTCATTGTGTTACAGCGACAAAAACATATAAGGAAATAGAAGGAAGCAACTGTAAATCTTGTTAACAATAAGCCATTAAGTTCCTTTCTTCTCTTTTAAGAAACTTTTGTTGACAGCAGCTAGGGTACAACACAATATACAATATGTATCATGTATGGCTCTCTAAGTGCATCCAGTCGTCTACTCCAGTGGAAAAGACATACAGCACAACACAGAATTCTCAGTTCATCCAAGGTCTTTTCAGAGCTTCTTTCCCAATTGCATTTGCCAGTAAAAGGCATCAGTTGATAAGTTTCCTTTTTCTTTTTTCTGTTGTTAATAAATTTCCTTTGCTATGGCTCAGCTACCACACATGCTGCTAGCGACTTTCACTTTCTTTTTTTTGGTGTCACCTGCTACATCACATGCTGGCCCCTTAAATTTCCAACAAACCATTAAATGTGGACCAGTCTGTGGTAGATACTTTCCTCATAAAAAGAAAGAGGACCAATGTTATCAAAAGCGACAAGCGCAAAAAAGCTCTAAGGTCCGTTGGGGTTTAAAGCGCAAATATAAGCGTGGACTTCAACGAAAAAAAGCACAAAGCGAGCATAATACAAATAATATGTTTAGTCCAATAGTAATAGTTATAAGCTTGAATGACAAATATATGAACAAAGAAATTGAAAAAAAATTACAATAAAGTGAAATATCAATTGTTTAGTGTCTCCACTTCAAAAGAGACTCATTGACAAGGAAAAGTATGCCTTAGAAACTTGATGGCGACAGTGAAGCGCACATAAAGCAAGGCGAAGTGCTCAATACATTTTGAGTTTCGTTTTAGGGCTTAAGCGCGCCTTTGATAACATTGAAGAGGACTGATCTTATTTCCCATCCTTGTCCAGTTACAGTTTCCCATCCTCGTTTAGGTAAGAGTTTTATTTGATGTACATATGAGGCATACTGCCCATTTATGCTACTTGGAAATTGGCGCTTAATGGTCTTGACAGAATAAAGAAAGAGAACTGTTTTTTTCCTCCTCTTGGTGCAAGGCAGATCAAGTGGACCTAGAGTCTCAACAGCTGCAATGCATTCAGCAGGTGGATGTGCAATGTAAATTTTATCCAACCGATCAACAATATATAGTGAGAGAACCCATTGCTCCAGGAACTTACAGTAGCCTGATGCACAGCATTGAGAAGCTTGAGGAGTTAATGGAGATTG
>JBDJHY010000049.1:21029459-21043616 GCA_039654485.1 Withania somnifera | reverse complement strand
TTTTAAAAAAATCCGGTTTTTCAAGAACTCGATTTTTCCGGTTGAATCGGGTTCTTGACCAGTTTTGACCCTTTTTGTGGATACCGTTTTTAGCTGATGGATCGGACCGGTCTGGGTACCGGTTCGCGGTCGAACCGGTCGAACCAGTCGAACCGGCCGGTCCGATCCGACTTTAATAACAATGGTAAAGAGGCCATTCTTTGAAAATGCCATTGACATTGATGATTCAGCAAATGCTCGAATTGACTAGCCAAGTTCAGCAACAAAAAAAAAAAAAAGGATAAGCATACATAAGGCTTGAAAGTGAAATAGCATAATCATTTAGCTTAGCCAAGCATAGTGAAGAAGCACCTGGTCAACATTGTACATGGCAAGTGCAATACCCTGACCTTTAAAATCATAAACATCCAGTTCTGTAGGGGTTTCCCCATTTTCTGGCACTGAAAATAAAAATTAACAAAGAAGTTGAGTATTAGCACGAGTATGCTTTGTATCTGTACGTTTTGCCTCATAAAATAAATAGAGACAGAAATCAATTAGGTCACCAAAAACCATTTTGATCACCGGGTCATCAGGCTCTTCAGTATCGTGCCACAGAAATCCCGGGTCCATTAATAATTGCATCTGTGGCACGATACTGATCACCAAAAGCATGCCTACCAATACAAATGGGTTTCTTCCAACCTGCAAATCTTAAAAGTACAGTACTGAAGAGCCTTATGATATTGGACTTATACCACAAAGTAGATTAAGAAGATGTTACCAGGAACAGTCCTGGGAATGTTCGTGCATAGTATAGGCTCCCGGAAAACAGTACCTGAAGGCTGAAACTGTCATCTTTCTACGGATTAAGGAAAACGAATTTAGAAAGTATTGCATCTATTTATTTATTTTTTAAGTAGAAAGCTCGAACAGAACCAGCTACTTCTGAAATAAAAATAAGAAAACAAGGTATAATGAAGGTAAAAACTTTTTTTGATTGATCCTTGATGTGGTCCATTTAAAGAGGATCATAAATGTTAGGCACATATTCTTCTTTAGTATCACAATGACCAGTTCATTTAACCCTTAGCAAAGTCCAACATATTGTAGAGATGGCACTCACAGCAACTATAGTACAAAAGCCTGCTATAGTTACTTTAACATACAATGAGTCATTCAGTTTCGATTATATATAATGCCATGGGAAATGTATTTGTATTGACACTCCATGTACACTGAAGCATACGATCTCTTATGATTCAATCAATAGCCACTTGTATCTACCACCTTTGAGATTTCATGAGATTAACATAAAAGCATCTACAGATGAGGAAAGTTGCGATGCTGGGTAAGAGCCAATCACTGTCATATTATGATGGATGCACATCATATATAAGAAAAGACATTGTCATTGCAATACAAATAAATTGAGTTGCATGCACACCGTTTAAAATGTCTGATTGTGCCATTGGGACTTTTCCACATAGACGTAATCCCAAATTCCTTGACTCTGGTCTCATCTGAAACATCAACAGTAGGTGAACTAGAAAGTGACATAGTGCGATTTGCCAACTTCCACGTAACTTTATGTACTCTGAAAAATCCAAAATCTCGTAGCTGAAATATGAGAGAGCCATAAGAGAATTGGAAAACTACCGTTTAAATGGAACTTTTGGACTAAAGCATGGACCTTTTATGTTTGAATATCTGACAGATATTTCCTCTCCTTTAACATTCTCAAAAGCTTTCCTTAAACTGAAAAAGAAAAACTGACCAGGTGTTATAGTAGCACATTTCACAGCAACATTGTACCTGCACAATGAAAGGAGTATAAACCAACTCTATTTTGAAACTAGAATGTTTCGAGCAATTAACTGCTATTTGACTACAACTAACCTAGTGTGCAATACAGAAGCATTTGCAACAAGAAAAACAACAGCGCAACACAAAGATAGCTAATTTCTCAAACCAGTACACTAATCTACTTATTTGATAAAGACTAATACGTTAATCCACGTCCGCTGATGGTTTTAATAAATTATAAGTTGGCATCAATTCTGAAGGAGAAAAAAGAATTAACATTTATTTCAATTTATTGAACTTACTTCAGAGTTGCCTCAGCACTTTCAACAGTAACTTGGTGTATGAGATTCTCATTCTTTATGTAGTATGAGAGCACCCAAACTGCCCACATCTTATCTTTCCTCTTTTGGACACCCCACATTAACTTTGTTATAGAACTTTATTCCATGTAACCAGGTCGAGTACGTTTAATTTGTATCCCATGCTACCAATGCTTTCCTAGACCAGATGTGCTTCCCAGTCCATAGAAAAGTTCTACCTACAGTAGTAACTATGGTGATAATCTTTTTAGGTAGCAGGAATATTTGAGCCCAATAAATTTGCATTTCAAATAGCACACTCTTCACTAGCTGTGCTATTCCACTGTAAGATAAAAACTTTGCAGACCAATATTGTACTCTTGCAACTATTCTCTCCACTAATGGTAAGCATTGTTGTATGGTCAGTTTTCTAGTTGTAAGTGGAATCCCTTAGTATTTAAAGGGAAACACCCCCGTTGCATTTGAACACATTGTATGATATGCATCTTATCAGCCTCTGCGACACCTCCTACATAGCCTGAGCTCTTCTTTGCGCTAGCTTGAAGTCCATATACATTCGAAAAATGTGTGAATGTATTAACCAGCAGCTGCACTGACTCAATATCAGCTCTACAACACATCAGGAGATCATCTGCAAAGCAGATATGAATTATCTCCATTCTCTCACAGTTGGAGTGATGATTGAATTGTGGATTACGTCTCAACTGGTGCAGTGTTCTGTGTAGTATTCCATCACCAGAACAAATAAGTATGGGGAATGGGGTCTCCATGTCTAGTCCTTTCTTAGCTTGAATGCAGGAGTGATCCCACCATTAATTAGGATTGCATATTGGACTGTTATGACACATTTCATGATCAACTCCACAAATCTGTTAGGAAAGACAAATTCAAGTAGGATCATCTTTAAAAAAGCCACTCCTCAGAGTCATATGCCTTTTTGATATCCACCTTGATAATACACCTTTGTGACACCCCTTTCCTTGCATATCCTTTGACCAGTTCATGAGCAATTATGGCATTATCTGATGTGTTTCTTCCCTCAATAAAAGTTGGCTGAGAGGCACTGACCACATGATCCACTACCAGCTTGAGTCTATCAGTCATGATTCTGGATATAAGCTTATAAATTGTAGTGCAACAAGCAATAGACCTATATTCTTTAACGTATGTTGGTATTTTCACCTTAAAAACCAGGGTTACAGTGGTAAAATTGATGCCTTTTAGCAGCTTTCCATTTCTGAAAAACTTCAATATCCCCTCAATTATTTCCTCTCCTATGATGCCCCAATGTTCCTTGAAAAATCAGCATTGAATCCATCTATTCTTGGGGCTTTATCCATTGAAAGTACTTTCAGGGCTATAACAATATCATCAGGTTGCAGTGGTTTCAGTACTCTGTTGCTATTCAATAGATAGACAAGGGGCATCCCTTGCTATTTCCACATTGATGCATGGTAAAGTTGTTGCAGCCTGCTCCAGCAACTTCTTGAAAAAACTGATAAACTCCTTCTGTACTAGTTCTGGCTCAGTTAGTTTGTTCCTTGCTCATTGTAAATGGATGCAATTCTATTCTTGGCTTGTCTAGCCTTTAGGTGAGCAAATAAATATTTACTGTTCCAATCTCCATATCTGATCCAAGTGGCTCTTGACTTTCGCTTCAAAATTCTTTCATTAATGTCCTCCCACTTCCAGATGTTTTGTAACAGCTCCCTCTCTTCTTATATCAAGCTTTGATTGAAAATACCTAATCCCATTTGTCCTTGCACTCCCTGCAATCTTTCTCTCATGTGAGCAATTCTTTTGTCTACTTCTGAATGTTTTTTCTGCAATCTTTGAGCTTGTGTACTAATCATATTCAGCTTTATCCACACTATGAACACGGTGTATCCATTAATTTGTTGTTTCCAAGTGTGCTCCAGCAGGTTTTTGAACTCACTATGCTGCATTACCACATTTAACAATCTACACGGCCTCCTCAACACTTGTTCTGATGAGTAGCATTGGTGTATGATCAGAACACTCTGGATCTATGTAGTCAACCTCTACATCCCGATACTGTATCACCCTTCCTTGTTTCTTCAATTGCCTTGTTCACTTCATTTTATGCTGCTTCTGGTTATCTGGTTTAGCACCATTTCTAATCTTTCAATAATGAGGTTGTGGCCTCCTTCTCCTCTGTTGTTTTGCTGCCTTGTTGCACCTTCTTCCATCCTATTTAATCTCTTGTGTCATTACTGTGCCATCAGCTTTCTCAATTTATAGCTCGTCAGTCGTAATTGTCTTTAAGCTTCAATATGAAAAGATATTCATAGTAATTCTCTTATAATATTAAGTTTCATCATATTTGAGCTACATGGAGGGAAAAGGACAAAATTAGTTCCACTTATAATAAATAATGTAGTAAGTTAATACCCAGAGTATAAAAACGGGTAAAATTACTATTTGTGTAGTATAGCAACAAATTTGATTATTTTCCTTCAAATGTAATCTCTATTTTGTGTTTTTATTTCTGATATTCGACTTAAACATTATTAAACTCTACTCATCAAAATAACTAATCTTGACATTACCTTTATTATTGTTATTAGGGAAAAGGTGTTGGATTTATCCTCAATTTTGTGATTTGAAATTGACATTATCCTTGTTTAAAAATTGGTTTACATACAATTGTATTATTATACAAACAACTCACATATATTATTTTTTTAACTAATTAATATTTAATAAATCAAAAGATATTTTCTTTAATTTTAATTAAAAAATATCATGTAACACTTAAAATAACCGCATCCAATAATTTTTTTAATGAGAGATCTTGAATTTAAATCACAAAATAAATAACTTTCTATAAAAAATATTTGTTTATTTACTATTTTATTTATTAAAAAAAATATGTAGGAGTTATTTATGCAATGATAGATATATATATGTGACTCGTTTGTATAATATTAAGAAGTAAATTAAAACCTTTTTTCTTATTATCATTTTAAGATATATCGGTGTTGTTTTTTACTTTTTTTCTCCCTCTCTTCAATAAAGAGGTATCACAATACTTCATTGCTTTCTATTTCATATATAATTAGTGTATCACCTAATAGTGTATTATACTTTTTATTTTGACAATGTGGTATATTCAGTTGAGTCTGCATTTAATAATTTAAAAGTTAAAACATGAGATTTAATTTAACTATTTAAAAATTAAAAAGTGAGATTTAATAAATCTATAATAGATTGTCATATTGTTTCATATGAACCCTAAAAGTTAGATTAAAATAAAAGGATTAGAAGAAAATATTTTTGATTGACTAAGCCAAGTCATTTTTTGCTAACTAATATGACTTACTTAATGGGCAAAGCTAATCCAAAAATATATGGATAAGATGGTGATATTAAATTCATTGTTTGTTTCAACTTTGTAACAACCTGTTCTTTTCAAAGAATCATGCACCCATGAATATGCGACTTGGCATACTTTTGACTCTTTCTGTAAGTTGTGTATGTAAAGTATTATTACTCCCTTAATGCATCTCCAGTGAATTTAAGAAATAAATGAAGATTTTATAATATTTATTAAATTATTATTTTATTAAAAAAAATTATTAGTTATATAACAAAGTAAATAAGGATAAAAAAATAATTTTATTTTTAAAAAGTTAAATTATAAGAAAACGAGCTATTTTTTTATAGGATGGACCAAAAAAAAAAAGACATATAAAATAAAACAAAAAAAATATTATTAGTTTGATATTTAAATGGTACAAAATTAAGTATTGAACTACTAATACAAAAAATTATGCTAGCCTATAATGTATGAAATGAATAAATAAATATTGAGGAGATTTTTGTGGCATAATTTTCTTTTTAAATTATCGCAGGTAATGAAAATATTTATTTTCTTTACTATTTTTTTTTTACTGAAAAGGCTACTCATGATTTGCCAAAATTGGTATTATACTAGACCGGTTTGTTTTCATCCCCGGTTGGTAGAATCTCCTAAAACCCCAAGCAGTGACTGCAACTACGACAAAAGAATCCTTAAACCCTACAGAAGCCTTTCGCATTCACTCTCTAATGGCGTCTGTAAGAAACAAAGTAAACCCACTTCTCTTTAACATACCGTACGTTCTTACATGGCGAAGATTTGGTTTCCGTACAATCTGCAGTGGCCGTCTTGGCTTTGCGCCGTCCACATCACCATCAATAGTCGATGCAGATACTACTGTTGCTGGAACGAAGGTTCTAGAAACATTCTCTGAGGAATTCGAGATTGGATCACGAAAAATTACTTTAGAAACTGGAAAGATTGCGAGGTTTGCTAATGGCTCTGTTGTTTTAGCCATGGAAGAGACTAAGGTCCTTTCTACTGTCACTTCATCCAAAGGCGATGCAGTTCGTGATTTTTTGCCTCTTACGGTATCTTCAACACGTTTCTGTATTCCTTCTTTTCTTTACTCCCTCCCTTCACTTTTACTTGTCAGGTTTCCTTCACTACCGTTAATTTAAGATATGAACTAAATTAAATTAATTTTACATATTAAATTTAGACGTTCGAAAACTAGACCAAAAACTAAGTTGCAAAATATCTTAAAATGTTGGTTCATGCTTATTGACTCTCGAGAAATGTGACAGAGTAAAAGTGAACGGAGGGAGTAACTTAATTTTATTAGTATTGTTCACTTAAAGGCTATGAAAATATGCAACATTATGTAAAAGTAGAATCAAGATATTTGCTTGAAGGAAGCATGAACTTGCAAAATCTTCTTGATTTTTTTTTTCACAACCTCAATCTGCATTATTTTTCTAGCTGTCATAGAATTGACATCAATCTCTAACATGAGGGGCAAAATATCCAGCTTTTTCTGTTCAAGATTTTGGTAGGTAGCACTTTGGTGTTTCACCTGATGAAAGTTAAAGCAGCAATTTTCATAGTACAGACAGAAAGACTTGAGGACTTTCCCTTCTTTCATGTAATGTTGGAGAAGGGAAATATGTGGTATTGCATCCTAGAACTTGAAAGCTGCGGCAAGACATATCTGTTACGTTGATACTGATGGCAATGGGAGGTCAAACTACAATAGAGTGGCTTATGCTTTGATAATAACTGATGGTGCACATTATAGAGCATTTATGACTCAGTGTCCCTTTTTCTCATTTTCCTTCTCTCAGATGCTTTTTGTACCATCTCTTTATTACTATTTATAGATGCTTGTAAATAATTGTTGTGAGCTTTTGTTTATTACCTGGTCGTAAGTGCTGATAACTTGCTTCTCTTAGGTCGATTACCAAGAGAAACAATTTGCTCAAGGTGTTATCCCGACGACATACATGAGGAGAGAGGGTGCTCCAAAAGAACGTGAACTTTTATGTGGTCGTCTTATTGATCGACCCATAAGACCACTTTTTCCATCTGGATTTTACCATGAGGTGCAGGTAAGCTGGCGTCTTGTTATTGCAATGAACTTTATAGTTATAGTTTTTTTGAAGGGTACGAGCTTCTCTCACTCTCTTTACCTTTTTTCTCCTCTCCAGGTAATGGCAAGTGTGCTTTCATCTGATGGGAAACAAGATCCAGATATAATGGCAGCTAATGCATCATCTGCTGCTCTAATGTTGTCTGATATTCCTTGGGGTGGGCCGATTGGAGTAATACGGATTGGAAGGATTTCTGGTCAATTTATTGTTAATCCAAGCATGGATGAGGTAATAACTTATGTTAGCTGGCATCCTAAGGATAAGTTTATCACATTAAGACTTACCCATTTCAGCAAGTTGACTTTGATTCTGGTGGAAGTTACAGACTTTGACATCTTGAGAACTTAAAGGTTCAATTTTAGCATCAGTGTTTCCTTTTTAGGGGAAGTCTGAAATTAAACTATAAGAAACAGGTCAAGTTAATGGAGACTGTACAAACAGTTCGTATTGGGGAGTAGAAATTATAGTTTACCTTCAGTTAACCTTGAAACCACCCTTGTGAGTGACATAGTATTAACAAATATCTTTATAACTTTAGAAGTGAAGATCTCAGATGCATAAACATGGATATACTGTTAAACTTTCAACCCTCACTGCTGAAGGCAAAACCAAATGGAGAAACAGGGATTTTCTGGATTCTTACATTTTCCATTGAGGAGGAGCGACATGTTTTTTTCTCCCAGGGCATAGTCAAGTGGAAAAGGTTGATGGACTTGTGATTTAGGTCACAAGTTCAAGGCCCCGCACCATGCAAATTAAGTTCCGTATTTAAGTGGAGAAGAGTAAAAAGGGGCTGGGCATTATCCCTGAGTTTCACAAGTTGCTGGTGGTCTTAAGGGTTGACTCCACACGAATTTCTCAGTCATTAAAAAAAAAGTAAGCAACATGATTTTTGAAGTCATTGAAAAGAAGAAAGGAGAATGACTCCGTATTGTGGTATCTCATATAATTATCATATGTTTATTATGGGGAAGAAGCATGCTAACACACATAACAATAAAAAAGCAAGCGTGATAACACATATAAGGTTTTCTTTCAAAAGATATATTGGTGGTGTCAAGGTCAACTTACATGCATCCTTGACCAAATCATGACACCTGTTACCTCCCATTATAAGTCTGACTAACTTTATCCAAAAGAAAGGTACGACGTAACTGCTTTGACAGATCGGAAGAAATCGCCTAGTATTTTCTTTTTTAATGCTGGATTTGAACCCTAGTCTCCCATAGTGTATTCCAACTTCTTTGACAATTAGGCACATTAAGGCGCCGTACTTGCTTACACTCTAACGGCAGACTGTTGAACTACGTGTATGAATTTGGAGCTTTAGGTCTCACGCAGACGTTGTTGCTTCTCGATTATGTAGCCAGTGCTGGATGTCAATAGTGGATAATTAGTTTCCTGTTGAAGAATTTGCATACTAGGCAAAACACTTCTCTTCCATTGTATTAATCATACTGTAAGAGAATAAAACAAAGATCCACTCGGCAACTCCAGCTACCAATGTGCCTTATGCTAATTGTTGTCACTGATGCTAAATAGCCAATTATGTTCACCAGTAGTTGTGGTCCTGCCCTTGATTAAAGTGTTCATATTGGATGTCATGCAGCTTGGCATCAGTGATCTTAACTTGGTATATGCATGCACGAGGGATAAAACTTTGATGATTGACGTACAAGCTCGTGAAATTTCTGAAAAGGATTTGGAAGCTTCTATTAGACTTGCTCATCCAGAGGTGAGACATTGCTGGCTATCAATCTGCCATTACTGTACGTCTCCACCATTACTCCAAACCAGTGATGTTGATTTTTGAATATTCAGGCAGTTAAGTTTCTTGACCCTCAAATTAGACTAGCAGCTAAAGCTGGTAAGCAGAAGAAAGAGTATATGCTGTCTATGGTATCAGAAAAAACATTTGAGAAAATCCAGAATTTGGCAAAAGAACCTATAGAAGCTGTTTTTACAGACCCAACTTATGGAAAGGTTCGTGTTTTCTTACTGCAAGATGAATTTGGGGACTTCACTGTTTTTCACTATTCATTTTATGTAGTCTATTGATAAAGACAAAAGGGACCTTCTTTCCATCTAATTAATACTGTGTTTCCCATTTTTATTCAGTTTGAGCGTGGAGAAGCTTTAGAAAAGATCACACAGGATGTTAAAAAAGTCCTCGAGGAAGAAGGTGACGAGGAAGGACTAAAGATTCTACCAAAGACAGTTGATACAGTGAGGAAGCAGGTATGCTTGTGGATGCTGAAGTTCTTTTTTTGTGCTTCCGATTTTGAGGTTTTATTTATACATCATTGATAAACAGCAGAATTTTTGTTTCTTCTTTTCCTTTTGTTGATTACAGAGGAAAACAGGATCAATGATTGGCCTTCTAGATTATTTCCTCATTTTTATATTTTTCAAAATAATGCATATTTCCCTCATAATATGTTAATAGTAGATTGCATGTGTTTTGGCTTTGTAAGTCCATTAGAAAACCTCGATATATTCTAAATTAAGACTTGAATACTTCAGTTACTGCATTTTAAGGAATATCTTTTTGGGCTTCCTTTTACATCCTAAACCAAGGTTCTGACTTTTAATATCACTTCGTGATGGTAACCTCCTCAAGTTTCTGACAACATCAGGTTGTTCGCAGAAGGATCATTTCAGAAGGGCTTAGAGTGGATGGAAGGCATCTTGATGAAGTTCGGCCTTTGTACTGTGAAGCTGGTAATTTACCTGTATTGCATGGATCTGCACTCTTTTCAAGAGGGGATACTCAGGTCAGTATGTTCATTTTTCACTAAGAACACAGGAGTACTATGATTTTGGATTGTCATCACATGCAAATATGCAATCTTGGTGCCATTCGTTTTCCCTTATGGGATGTTTATACAGGTCCTTTGCACTGTTACCCTTGGAGCCCCTGGGGATGCTCAACGTCTGGATTCGCTGGTCGGTCCTTCAAGAAAGCGGTTCATGCTGCATTATAGTTTTCCACCGTTTTGTACAAATGAAGTTGGCAAGAGAACTGGCTTGAATAGGCGTGAAGTTGGTCATGGTAAGCTATTTGTTTCTCAGGTTTATATGGTCTGTTCCAGAGGTTAGTGAAAGCAGTAAATGGGCCTTAATACTAGGGTGTCAATTTGCAGCTGTAATCAACCTCAATATGTGGAAGTAGTTATACTGTTTTTTGACAAGAAAACGAGGGAAGGGAAATGTTAATGATGTACTCACTTCCTTTTCCTTTGTTGTTCTATTTGTTGTTTCCTTGTTCCATGTAAAAACCAAATGCTGGCTAAAGGAAAAAGAGAGAAGATTCTATTTCTTTCTCATGTAAGCTCCTAAAGTAGGGGTAGGATTGCATGCGTTGTTCTATATCTTTGATTAATAAATATTTATATTGTCTGGTATAACAGGTTCTAGTTTTCGAGTCTCTCTCCACTTGGATCATCTTTTGGGTTTCCTGATCTTTATCTGCTACGAACTTCAAAAAGTAAAAAAGAATGAAAATGCAATTGTGAAGGCCAGACTTACCTATTTTAGTATGCTCCTTTCAGAAATTGTGCTTTGATGATGCTTAACTCAAAAGGCGATCTAACTCTCTGGCCACAAGTTCTTGTGGCTTTATATGTGATGAGCCTTGAGATATGGCTACTTATAGATGTTTTTGTGCATGGCCAGGATCCAGTAATAGAGTTCTGATTTTATTTATAATCACCCAACTTAATCTGCATGGAGAAGATGGGCAGCCGTTTGATGATAACTCCGCTGCTCATCAAATTTATATTCATGTTACCTTTTCTATTATAGCATCACCAGGGTATATTGTTATTCATATTCTTGATATTGCATGGTTAATCTTCTATAGGAACTCTTGCTGAAAAGGCTCTGCTTGCTGTATTACCTCCTGAAGATGAGTTTCCATACACAGTTCGAATCAATTCCGAAGTCATGGCATCTGATGGCTCGACGTCAATGGCAACTGTCTGTGGAGGTAATTTCTTAATTTTCTTGATCTCAAGGTTCTATCTGGCAAATAAAGTTACCAAGTTAAAAGAAAAGGTTCAATGGAAAATGTTAATCAGACATTTTCACACTTTCATTATCTAATAATGATGAAATTTTGAGTGGTCAAATCTCTTGGAAGGTTTCTCTAATCTAAGACTCTGCTTGTAAGTTAGAGTTCTTCTTTCAGAATGAAAATGATGCTGTTTATTTGGTTGCTGCAGGCAGCATGGCTTTGATGGATTCTGGCATTCCACTAAGAGAACATGTAGCAGGTTTGTCGGTGGGGCTTGTTAGTGAAGTTGACCCATCAACTGGTGAAATCAAGGATTACCGTATATTGACTGATATTTTGGTGAGGACTGCTGTTTCGATCTTTTTGAAGGTTTGCTTTAGCTCGGTGAAGTTCAGTAAAAGGGGACAAACGATAGGGAAAAGGAATCATCTTTTAATTCATGTCCTCAATGAAAAACAAACAAATAAAGATTTGGTAAATATCCTGTAAGCTAGGTGGTAAAGTTTATCTTGTTCAGTAGTGAAAATGGATCTTGTTCAGTAGCTACGTGTAACACAAATAGTAACTCTAAATTATTCCATATCAAATGCCGGCGACTGGATAAGACCAATTTATCTGGTCACCTTGAAAATGTGCTTTAAAGTTGTGAAATAATCCAGTCGCTTTCATTATCTCCTTCTATTTCCTCTTGGATTTCACCAAATTTAAGAAGAGCTCTGCTTTTCTTTGTTTTGGTAACTTAGATTGCGGAGTGCACTGTTTCACCAAATTTAAGAAGACACTGCTCTTCTTTGTTTTGGTAACTTAGATTGCGGAGTGCACTGTCGTGTTTCTCCGTTAGTTTCATGTTCTAGTTTGTCTTGTCTGTTTATGCATCCGTTTGACTTGAGAAACTTCCAGTCTGTACCTTGTCTTTCTGCCAATGTGCTACTTGGACATATATGAATAGATTTTACTTCATACCAGAACTATATGCTCATAAAACTTTAATGCATGGAAACTGCCAATCATGTAGACAGGGTTATTGACTACACAACTCTACGTATTATCACCACTGATGTAGTCTACATTACTGCTCTTCCTCTGATTTATCGTTTAATTTGTATCCTAATTTCTTTTGTCTAATGCTGGTCTCTATGTTTCTCTAGATTTGATGTGAATTTTACTTAATTAACTTTCTAGGGTCTGGAGGATCATCTGGGTGACATGGATTTTAAGATTGCTGGTACCCGTAATGGAATTACTGCAATACAATTAGATATAAAACCTGCTGGAATTCCTCTGGATATCATATGTGAGTGTCTAGATCCTGCACTTAAAGGGAGGCTTCAAATCCTTGAGCACATGGAACGTGAGATACGTGCTCCACGTATTCAGGATGACAGACATTCTCCTCGGCTAGGTAAGTATCTTCAATCGTTGATCATAGATTTCTCTAAACTCCTTAGTTCAACTTCATTTGAAATGTTTCTTTTGCTCATATTTTGATGACTGCTTCAAATACAGTTACATTAAAATACAGCAATGACGCACTTCGTCGCTTGATTGGTCCTGTTGGTGCTTTGAAAAGGAAAATTGAAGATGAAACAGGTGCAGTCCAACAGTTTGCATTAAAGTTATCTGTTACTTTTACCTGGTTACTTTGAGTGGTCTTTGACATGAGGGCTTGGTTGCCTCTCTTGCTTATGACATTGATGTTGCTCTAATGTAAACTGTTGCTTGACTTTTAAGTAGAATTTCTTCCCTTCAAACTTGTACAGGAATACTCATTTTGGCTTTAAATGTGCAGAAAGTGAACTAGTTTTTCTTTGCTTCATATTGCTTATCCACATTATCACTTTGCAATATCAAGTTTTGTAAAGATAAAACATTTGGTCCATAATAAGGAGACTTCCAATCCGCTCCCCAACCAGTGTGGAACTCTAACCCACTCTAACTATTGGATACACACGTGAAGACATATAATACATGTCTTACAATGCTGCATTTTCATATGTAATACTTTGTGATGGTGTCCTTTCCAGGCTGCAGTTTTCAGTTTCAATTTCTCCAGTTGATTTCTTTGTTACTCCTAAAGATTGTGTTCATTTCTTCTTGCTGATTTATAATGTAGGTGCACGGATCTCGGTTAGTGATGGAACACTTACTATAGTTGCAAAAAATCAATCAGTGATGGAAAAAGTACAGGAGAAGGTAATTTTCTGTTTACTTGCTGTAGGTTCTGCCTAAGTCTTCAGTCCTGCTCTGATGGCCGACTATTCATTCAGTTAGATGGAAACTGCTTTTGTTTGATCCACTGTATGTCCATTTAGAGAAAAACTGCCTCTTGTTTTAGCATGTAACTTGTTTCTTAGAGATTGAGCACAATCATGTAACAAAAGTATGTAGAACAGCTAAGGCAAAATGGTGAATTAGATATTAACAAGGTTTGTCGTGAAAGATCCTCATGTGCTATAGATATTTCTACACCTCCTTTTTTCACTTTCCTTTGGCTTCACTGACCTTGAAAAGTTTCTGAGCCAACCAATTTCATCCTTTGTTATTTATTGCCGACAGGTAGATTTT
>JBDJHY010000049.1:20980176-20991667 GCA_039654485.1 Withania somnifera | reverse complement strand
TTAAGCAGAGTGATACTCGGCTTGATTTCATTCATGAACAGCTCGTTCATAGAGCCAACACTAGACTTAATTAAAGCACAATCCGTAAACGATCTAGAGAATTTATTTACAAAGTTGAGTTAGAAAAGCTCGATGTACATCATTTAAGTTGTGCAACTTTTACTTGGAGCTAAAGAAACTTAAAATTTATTTACTAAAAAGGGTGCAGACAATTCGGGCTTGAATTGAACTCATGAACATCGTTTAAACGAGTTGAGCATGAATTAAGCTCGTGAACATATTAAACAATAAAATTATGAGCTAAACTTGGACCGAGTTCGACCTAGTCAAAACCTTAACTAACCGAGCTCGAGCTTGGGGTGTAAAAGATCGATCAAGTTTGAGCCGAGCTCAGCTCTGACACTCATAAACTGAGCCTGAACACTCTCAAGCTCGATTGGGCTCGGCCCAGCTCAGTTGCACCCTTATCCCTAACCTTAAGAAACTTAAAATTAACATGCTTAGAGCCCTTTGTTCTCTTATTATTCTTAGAGAAGAATACAACAAAACTGTTATCACAAAAAATAGTCACTGATTTAGATACAAAGTCTACAACCTGTAATTTAGTTAAAAAAGATCATCCAAACAGCATGTGAAGCAGTCACAAAACAAGCAATAAACTATGTTCCATTATGGATGTAGCAGTGATACTTTTTTTCTCACTCATAGAAACAACCCCTTCAGCCAACATAAAGATATAACCAGATGTTAATTTTATTGTGTCTTAAAAACTTGCTAAATATAAATCAGAATACACTAAAGGATCAAGATGAATAACTTTTCTATACATAAGCATAAAGTCCTTAGTTCTTTGTAAATATCTCATCACTTTCTTTGCAGCTACTTAATGTGCCCATCCAGAATTAGAAGAAAAACTTTCCAACGTATTAACGACAAAAATAATATCATTTTCATTGTTCTCTTCTCAATATTAATTTTCGGACATTAGTTCTTGATAAGTTTGTCCCCTTTCACAACTAGTGCATCACCAGGTCTGCAGTCTTGCATATTGGAAGTTTTCAGAACACTCTCAGTATAGACACGCTGAGATAAGCCCAATAATCTATGAGATCTATCTCTTTTAATTTCTATCCCAAGAACAAAAAAAGCTTCATCAACATCTTTCATATCAAAAGATCTAAATAAAAATTATTTAATCTCAGTCATTAAATTCAAATCATTAGTAGCAAAGAATGTCATCAACATAAAGAACCATAATAATAAAACTACCTCTAGATATATTAATGTACATACATTTATCAAGCTTATTTTTCATAAACCCAAAATCTGAAATGATTTCATCAAGCTTTTTGCATGCATCCAATACCAGGAAGTATCACTAACTAAGAAGATGAATAATTACATACTGTGATTCCACCAAATCGCAGGAACTTAATAAATTCTCGTACAAGTGAACCTAATATGTAAACGAAGGGATCAGATAGGAAAATTAGCAGCAATGGTCAAGACGAAGTACAGCAGATTAGCTACTGACTGCGGGGAAATAAGAGAAACTAAACCATAAAATTACATTCTCTAAGTGGATTTCACGATGCAGGGAACCTTTATCTGTGCCACAATAGAAGACTCACAGTTTCTTTTCTGGTCATGATTATGACCATTCCCGCGTCATCAAATGGCAGTCGACCTGCTCTTCCAGACATCTGCAATATTTGGACAATATATAGCTCGTATTTGGAACTAAGAATAATTTTACTTTAGTCATAGATCTTCAAGTGTGGACAAAATCATCATCTCTAAATTCTAGACAGAGTACAATTTTGTATTTCAGAGTACAATTGACTTAGCAGAGAAACCCCGGTGATGAGTAGCATGCCTGAAGGACAGTTGATCTGTCATATTCCATGTATATCCCTTTTTATTGACTTAGCAGAGAAACCCGGGTGATGAGTAGCATACCTGAAGGACAACTGATCTGTCATATTCCATGTATATCCCTTTTCCCGTGTTGCTGGAAAGAACATGATAGAATTACAAATATGGCATCCGACTTATGAACAAATTAGATAATTGCTGGTGGACATACAAGTGCTGAGTTGATTTAATCACAACGGTATGTGCTGGTAGATTAATTCCATGGGCAAGAGTATTTGTAGTGCACAGCACTTGAATAGCACCATTCAGAAAGAGGCCTTCAATGAGGTTGCGGGCATTCATGGAAAGACCACCATTGTGATAACCAATTGCATAACATAGATAATCAATAATTGCAGGGTCTATGCTCAATACACCCACTTATTCAACCACCCACCACAAAGGAAAAAAAGAAGAAAATGAAAAACACATTTTTGTTTCAACCAGGGTTCTGAAAGGATCGCAATAACGGTAGGGAGGATAGTGCATACCACCATAAATAATATAAGACTGCATTTGTTTGTCACTGCATGATAGTGAAGCTTCCCTCAACCTTTCCTGTTGCTCTCTGCTTTTAATGAAAGGATTTGAATGACCAAAGGTCATAGCTGTCTGAGAGAGCTGCTGTGCTGCCTCTTGTGCTCCTTTTCTGGTTGAGCAAAAAACCAGAGCAGATTTTCCTCCAGAATGTTGCATGAGAATATCTGTACAAATTTTCATGATTAGTGATAGACATTATATAGAGCATAGTAAAGGAGTATAAATTGAAAGTAAGGTCACAACTAGCTTCTTAGACTGACCAAAGACATAGTTCTATAGGCGCTGGAAAAGAAAATCAAACAGTATTGTCAAGATATTAAGAGGTATTTCAAGGTGTAATAATGAAAATCTATCTCCATCCCATAAAAAGATTCAAAATTTTGATAAAGCAAGACATGAAATTGTATAAGGGGGAGACACTCAACTTTTATTTGTTGAAAGGATTGAAGAAAGGAATAAACAGAAAACTGAAAAAGAAAAGCCAACAAACAACATAGCTTGTCAAATAGAAAATCATTATTTGCCGGAGTGTATTCTGCAGACAAAGGGTTGGCAATGCAGAACTTATAAGAAGATATGGCAGTGTTACCACAGAGATATGTCGGTGCACTTCCTATAAAGGCGCTTAATGCCTTTTATAGCCATTATACGGACATGTGTGACTCAGTTTCGTCACTGTACTTGTCCCTCATTTTATCAGAAAGTATCCTCTCTCCCAAAATGAAGTACCTTGTTATTTACTTGGCATTTGGTTCACAATATTATCCAGCTCAAAGAGCTAATTGGGACCTGCTTCAATATTTTTGTTTGAACTCAGCTCTAGACTTCCACTTTTTCTTAGGTTTTACACTTACATTATTATAAATTTAAATTCCCAATGTAACCTGCTCACCTTCCTATAACTAATACCACACAATTTGGATTATGATTCTCTAGATCTTAAACTGCGAAAAATCCAAAAAGACACCTAGTTTGAGATAAAGGTAGTACTAAGCTCAAACTGCTTTGACTAAATGAGTTAGGTTGTAACCAGGTCTGAATCAAATATAACATTTACCGTAAGGATAAGTAAATACCAAAAACTTTGGTAGTCAACTTCACGGGTCTCATTTCTTCCCCAAACCTGCATATTGGACAACGTCATATAGAATTAAGTTGATACTTTCTTTGATCAATAAAAAGATGCCATATATATTGAATTCTGCCTTTTTACTCCGTGCCTGGGAACCATGAGCCATTCTGCTGCATAAAGTGAGACTTACAATAAAAAAACTACCGTATCAGCGATTATCATGAAAGGTTGTCTTGTTTGAACTGTCTTGAAATTTACCAAGGTCATCAATGTGGGAATGGTTGCAGAAACAGCTAAAAAAGGGACATTAGCTAGAGCACTTGTTTTCAGTTCAGGTTTGCGAGAAAGCATTTTAATTCTACTGACAATTGCCTCCATCATTCAACAAATGGACTTCATCAATTAGCACCAATGCAATATCACCAAAAAAGCTCAGGCCTCCATCATTTATGCGATAACGAGTCACAGCATCAAACTTCTGCATAAAAACAGCAAAATCAATGACGAACATATAGTTAGCCAAGAAACAGAAAAATAGTGATCCCTGGTTTTCATCTATAGTCTGACCTCCGGAGTGGTAAGAATTACATCAGCATCCTGTATATACTTGATTTTGTAGTACTCATTGTCCCCTCTCAGTTCCAAGCAATTTACTCCCCATGAACCAAGCTTCTGGTTCCGATTACAGAGTTTCTCTTTTACCAATGCTTTTGAAAGTGTAACATATATCTGTGTATCAGAAGAAAAAGAAGAGCTTGCAGTAGTGTTAAATGACTAAAAGATGATTAAAATTTCAACTTGCTAAATAATCATCTTTACAAGGACAGGAATAGGCAAAAGTGGCGAACATCATTCTGAATATCTTGACTGACATGCAATTTGAAATAATATATCAAACTACAAGATGCCAGTAACAATGAGACCTTTTGGTGCTTGGTAGGCAGTTAAGGAATCAGCTGGAAGTATGAAATAGAATAGACTAGGCATGTAGTTAATCTTCCATTCAATGCATCACTCTCATTGAAATTGCATATTCAGTTTCTTGCTCAAAAAATTGATTGAAACTTGGTCTTCAGAAACCCCTTTATGTGAATAAATTTTCCCTCTCCTGAGATAAACCTAGAGAGAAGCCTCAAAATGCATAGTTCAAAAAGCACTGTTTTCCCACTTCCTGTTGGCGCTGAGATTACCATGTTCACATCCGAAAGGAAACAAGCAGGAAAGCACTCGCTCTGCAGTGAGTTAAAATATCTGCATGTAGAAACAACAGTACTTAAAACAATACCAACTAGTTTGGGATACTAAAGAATGTAATACAGTGATATGCCTAGTGCAGATGTGAAGCTGCTGGTCAAGCAGCCATCTCTACAGTTTGATTTGTGACCAAGAGCAAATAAAAAGAGCCAACAATAGCATTGAGGCATTTCTACGAGTCTGGAGAAAGTGTACAAGCTCCGTGACTAGTCTATGTGTTGCAGCTTCTTATATGATTTATGTTACAACAAGAATTACTACACCAACCCTAAAACTAGTTGACGTCTGCATATGATTCCTGTATATATCCTTCCACTCCATTTGGACTCGTATCATTCAAATACTCAATTACCTATCTCTAAGAAATAAATTAGTGGGTCCTTATACGAGAAGTTCTCTAAAACTCAGTTTTATCCCTACAGTGCTACACATACACACAAATTACGGGTGACCCACATCACAGTAGAAGAATATATAACTTCTTCACTTAAGGGATTCCAGTACAATAAGCGCACTTGAGCATTCAATTGACACTGTTGACTGAAGGAAACCTTAGTAAAATTTCGCACGAAATATCTCAAACAAACAAATAAAAAATCCTAGAACTCAATATAAATTTGATTGATAGCCTGAAACTGAAAGTTGAACGAGAAACAGGAGGCAAGTACGACAAAGACTTAGCACATAGCCATCAATGATTATTTAATATCCTGATAAATGTACGTCAACAGATTTCACTTCAATCCGAAAGAAAAAATACATTAGAAACAACGCATAATCAGAATCACATTATTACCGATAACAATCATCAATGTAAGGATGAAAATCACAAAGCATTAACCTGAATATTTATGATTGTATCTCTTTTTATTTATATATTTCCTCTTTGAATATTTGAGAGCAAATACATTATGAAATACTTACTTGGTATTGTACTGTCAAAATTGGAAGAAGAAGCCGAAATCCAAAGACAAAATAGAGAATGTGCAAATCTAGCTCCTAATTGAAATAGATCGCTAGCGACGGGATAATTTGAAAGTGAAATTGGATGGGGTTCATTGAATTTGAAATTTATATGGGCCCCAGCAAAAATAAAAAATCCCAAATATATACAATTCATCAAGAACATTTAGTTGCTCTACCATTTATATTATTTTTTCTTATATAAACCCACAAACTCATGGCTAGCGCCTAGCAGCAACTAAACACAATTTTGTTTTCTTTTGTGGATGGGATGATAATTACAAAGTTATCTCCATTCATTATCTTTGAGGATCTAAAGTAAATTGTCTCGCTAGTAAATATCAGAGACATGGTTTTTTTCAGTTTGTTTAATATGAGCCCAAAAATGTGAACTTCTAACAATAGCAGTAATATAAGTTTATGAACAAATTTTAAAATCTTCAATAATTACCGTAAAAAGTAGTGAATTATATACTGATACCGACTTCGACTATTTTGGAAATGCATGTTGATTGATTGATGGATTTACTTATAGTGGACTATACACATGCACTAGCACTATCATATCCACTTCTTATAGGCATTTACAAGTAATAAGTGTTCCTCTTTCTAAATATCATCCTCTGGAAATATATAATGATGGAATAATCAATGAGTATTGACCTGAAGAGCCCTTTGCCTTTGGTTATTAGGTCATAAACTACACTTAAGGACGTTTGCAACTCTTTGGGATGAGTCATTCTTCCCTTTTGTTTCTATTGCCAACTCTTCTTTCCTACTTACCATCCTTTCTTGTTTTTTGGTGGCAGACTAGCAGTAGAAGAAAAAACCTTCAATCACCATGTGAAGGGATTGAAATTAGTGAAGAAAGAGCTTTCCCTATGGGTATATCAGATCCACTTTACAACTTCAGGCAAACATTTCTGCAGCAATGGTTCTCACATTTACTCCACCATCATTTATACACTCAATTCACGAGGAATCAATGAGAGGACATCAATGCAAATCTTGGATTTTCAAATTAACAGTAATCAAGAGTTCTTATCATTTCTTAGATTCATTGGCCCAATTCAATTGAATTCAATGGGGATCCTTCATCCACATTTTCTAAAACAAGAACATTCTCAAACTCCTTTGACCTCTGATCAGCATCTGGCTTCAATTAATTGTCCTTCAAAACTGGACGCAATCTATGTGAGTAGCATTCTGATCTCATTAGTTCCAAAACTCTGTAAATTTCTATGAACTCATTGTGAGAGCCATCCTGGGCATAAAAGAAATGGGGTCGGTTCCGCACTTCGATCCAACTACATCCCCATCTTTTCCTCACTCCTTTTTCCTTCATTTGTTTTCTCATGTGTGAGACATCTAACCATCTTCCAGCTGAAGCATAAACATTTGACAGCAACACATATCTTTTCTGCTATCCTCTCATTTCTATGTGTTTGTAGCCACTTAAGAGAGCTGCCCAGGCTTGCATTTCTGGTTCACAGGGCATGTCCAAGATGAACTTTTCTGCTTCAGAAAGACATCCAAAATGAGACAGCATGTCCACTACACAGGTAATGTGCCTGTCGTTTGGTGGTATATTCTAAACCGTTTCCATTGAATTGAAGTTACAGTCCTTTATCTACTAGACCACAGTGGGAACAAGCAAATACCTGTTATTAGCGAATTCCATGAGATGTTATCTTTTTGGGGTATCATGAAATATAGCTCCTTAACTTCTTCGAGCTGGTTATTGAGACTATAGCCACTGACCATCGAATTCCAACAAGCAACATTCTTCTCCAAAATCAAGTTGAATGCTACACGTCCTTCCTTGGTGCTTCCACATTTGCAGCACAGGTCAACAAGTGATCTATGAACGAAGGCATCTCTCCCCATGACGATTTTAAATATATATCCATGAACAATCCTTCTCATTACTGAAGCTTCCAGGCTGGCTAATGCACATACTACACTAGCAAAACATGACTTATTTGGTTTAAACCCCTCTTGGACCATGCAAATGAAGAGATTCGCAGCCTCTTCTGCATCACCACTCTGACTGTACCTCGAGATCATCCTACTCCAAGAAAAGTCATTGCTTTCAGGCATCTCATCAAAGACACAACAAGCTTCTGCCAATTCTCCCATCTGAACACACATGTCTAGAATAGCTGTCCAAGAAACGACATTTTTTCTCTGCATCCTATCAAAATTTGTCCTAGCTGAAACAGTCATTCAGTCTCAAGTTAAAAGTGATCAAAGAATTCGAAACTGACAAGTTGTGTTCAAATCCAACCTTAACAATCAAACCCAATACACACATTCCCAGATTAAAATCACCCAACTCTCCACATGCTCCAATAATGGAAGTAAAAGTGAATCATTAGGCATAACTCCAGATTGAAGCATCTCTAGAAACAACTTCATTGCTTTAAAACTTAACCCATTTTGAACAAGCCCACTGATAACTGCTGTCCCCGAAAACAGATTCTGAAATGGGTTTCTCTCAAAGTAGCAAATGGCTTCTTCAACTCTTCCATACCTCAACAGCCCCGAAATTGTAGCTGTCCAAGAAACTTCATTTCTGTCAGGCATTTCCTCAAATAGTTGACGAGCTCATCTAGCTTTCCACATTCAAGATTAGCAATAACAAGACAATTGTGCACACCTAAGTTGAACCCATCAAACTCCTTCAGCACCTGATTAATTTCATGTGGTTTTTCCGGATTTGAGGTACATAATAAGCAACTTAACGGCAATGTGTTTCTCAAATTAAAGGCCTTTTTTATCAAATGCCCATGAAAAATGGTCCTTCGGACTATTGATCTCTTTTCTATGAAGTCATTCAAATTGGAGACTATCTTGTGAACATTATCTTTCAAGTTCTCTCTTAAATTGACTAGGAGATGAGACCTTATAATACTTCTAATGCTACTAGGCCAATATTTTTGTTGCTGGTCTACTTGGGACCTAAAATTTCTAACTTAACCCACACATTTTTAAAACTTTTGATTTAAACACAAATTCTGTTAAAAGCTCAAAAGTGCAATATCAAAGCAAAATTAAATGAAAGAATTCAGTGAGCTCAAAACTGCAATATCCAAATATGGTAACTTATAAATTCTGCATCATCCAATTCCGCACATCCCAAGTTTAATGCCAAATTCAAAAACGGAAGCCATGGTATAGCAGCGAGCGTCATCATGAACCCGAGATACTAAGCATTTCATCATGAAAATTTGAACATTCTTCTTATTGACGAGAAAAGCTAAATACAATACCCAACATTTCAGCTACAGCCCATGTGAAGAAAATTCTTATTGATTTATGGTAATGAATAAAGGAAGACACTAAAGCACAAACTATTAGGAATAATAGCAAAGCATCGGCACCTGATGGGTGACTGAGTTCAGTAAGAGACAATGATGATTTACAATAGTATAAATAATTTACAACAGACGAGAATAATCAAAATTGCTGTCCAGCACTACCAACTCTCCAATAGGTGTTGCCTGTTTTGAGAAACTAAAAAGCATCCTCCAGTTGATATTTGCATTTGAAATGCTATCAATAACTCCCAAATATCAAAATCCTCATGGTAATTTGAAAGCTTAAGTTTTGGGAGATAATTGAACATGCTGTCAAGGGGCAGTAACACAACATCCAGACCCAAATAAATCAACTGGCATCCGCAACAAATTCTCTCTACATAACCACTCCATGCTAAGCTTCATAAGTATATACGGAGCCGACATTTTCCAGTTCCAGCACAAACTGAACACTCATCTACCCCGCAATATGACTTAGGCAATGCTTGATCCTATCATTCACAATATCCTGTAATAACAATCGTCAAGAGCTAGAATTTTAACCTACAAGCTCTCTATAGAAGAATTTCAATGAGAAAACATTTAGCTGATTTTAAATCAACTTTCTAGAATTAAAATTCCATCTGAACAGCTTTAGTACAGAACGATGTAAGTGCCAAAATATCTGACCATCATGGTCTCCCCGTGAAACAAAAGCTTGCTAGTTGCTTGAGCAATAATAGCGATGGATTTAAATAGGAAGTCGTAAAGCCATTGTCACAAAAGAAACTCAGGTTGAATAAAGCATCCAGTAAAAGAGAATTCTAATACAAGTGCCATACCCTAGGAAAGAAAGGCAACTGCAAACCAATTAAAATAATAAAAACCCTATTTAGGCAAGAATTGTTGTATGTCCAGTGGCTGAGGAAAGAGGGGGTATCAACAACTATAAGGGCAAGTTTTGATTGATCTCACCGGGTTGAATGCAAACTATGCAATAGGAATAAGCTACGGTTTCGATATTGTTGGATGCCATTTGTAAATGAAAAGAATAAATGGTGAGAAAGTAAAGTTAAAGAAGAAAAAGAAGTCTTACAACAAGTAATTCATGAAGGCCAAGAGGTGCTGTAACGGCATATGATATTCCTGGATGCTCCTTTGCAGCTTCAGCTGTTAAAGGAATATCCTGAAAAGGGAAAGGTCATAAGCCTTTGCACCAAGATCCTTGGCTTTAACCGATATCAGGTCAAGACTCAAAACTATACATCAGCAGCAAATTCTACAAGGTCTGGGACAACTTCAGACTACAGGAAATGAAAAATACCTGGTTTCTGTTAAAATAGAGAAGAAGGGTAGAGCCTTCTTATTAGAATGAATTAAAAAACAAAAATACAAAAGTAGTTTATATAACTAGGTTACAAGATAAAAATGAAAAAAATTAAAATAACCCTAAACCTAATATATGCTGATATCCCCTCTAAAACTCACGATGCTACAACGATAAGCATTGAGAGTTTGTCAGACAAGAAATGAAAACGCGAGTTGATTGTACTGTCGTAAACATATCAGCAATCTGTAAGGAAGAAGTAACAAAAGGCAATGTGATGTGCCAATCTGTAAGTAGTGGCGAGTGACATGACAATCAATCTCAATATGCTTAGTTCACTCATGAAATACTGTATTATGAGCAATCTGAATAGCACTCTAAGTATCACAATATAGCAGAGTAAGGTGAAAGAGAGATACCTATATCAGCAAGCAACCAGCATAACCAAACAATCTCATAAGTAGTCGAGGCCATGACGCGATACTCAGATTCTATAGAAGGCCTAGAAATGACATCTTGTTTCTTGCTCTTCTACAAAATAAGCGAGTCACCAAGAAAACTACAAGATCCAGTAATCGACTTGTGATCTGTAAGATCACCAGCCCAATCCGCATCACAGTAAGTGCGCAACTCTAATGAGGAAGTAGAAGGAAACAAGAGGCTCTGAAACTGAGTGCCCTGAAAGTACCTGAGAATACAAAGCACAGCAGCCCAGTGAACTAAAGTAGGGGCAGTGACAAACTGACTAACCACGTGAACAACATGCGCAATATCTGGGCGAGTCACCATAAGATAAATCAAACTGCCAACAACCGTACAATAAAGACTAGAATCCTCCAAATGAGTACCATCTGATGGAGAATATCTAGCATTAGTCTCAAAAGGAGTATTAACAATCCGACCATCAGCGAGACAAGCAAGGTTAAATAAATCAGCTATATACTTTGATTGAGATAAGAGATAGTCTTTCAGGGAATAGGCAACCTCAATTCCCAAAAAGTAACGTAGCATACCCAAGTTTTTCATAGCAAAGTAACATGCCAGATCAGACTTCAGAGATTCAATTCCAGCATAATTATCACCAGTAATTATCATGTCATCAACATACAAGGATAATAGAAT
>JBDJHY010000049.1:20922723-20937391 GCA_039654485.1 Withania somnifera | reverse complement strand
AATGGAGGCTAATAGTAGAATGAAAAACCTTAAACCCTAAAACAATGCAAAGAACATTTATATAGGCTAGACTAAACTAAATAAGGAAAAACTAATTAAGGAAAAGACTGTACTAAGACATAATAACCATATATAGAATTAAATAAGAAAAAAACTATACTAAGACATAATAACTATTTTAACAATATCCATATAAAAAAACAAAATGATAGGAAGATTTTAAAAAGTTTAAATTTAATTATATAAAATAAAATAATAAAAAAATTTATATGATATAGTTTTTTCTTAAAATAATCGCGCACCGTTGACACCCCTAGCTGATATTGCTTCCTAACGAAATAAGATTAAATAAATACCGTTTTCTTTACATATATATATATATATATAAAATATCAAATGATTTTCCTTAAAGATATAAAAAGTATCAAATGAGGAATAATAGGGAAAACAAATATATGGTGCACTCTTCTCTCTAACGTAGCTCATACCAGTCAAATTGAAATCACCCTTCACTTTCAAACTTATGCAGAATGGGTAAACGAAATCTTCTCGATATTATGGATACGTGGATAATATTGATTAGCTACATATATTAGAGTATACAGTATACAAAGTCCCCACTTAAACCGACAAACAAATCCTTCTTCCTATGTAGTTTCCCCCTTGCACATGCACAGTCATCACCCCTTTCATGTGCCTATAAATTTGTTATGTCTCAATTACCAAATCCTCACAACATTTTACTCTTAACAACATACCATTACTTTCAAATCATTCAAAATCTTTTTTTTTTTCGTTGTACAAATATTCTGTCATATTCTCTTATATATAACCTGAATATTCCTAATTAATTAATTCTTGTATATTTTCATCCATGGCTCCTATATTTAATAAAGCTGATGGAGATGTTGATGGCTCAGACATTTCTTTGGAAAATTCAAAATTCATGGTCAATGATCGAATTATCCTCTCGCAAGTTCCAGATAATATAATTTCCATCCCATCACCCTACACCATCGGGGTCAAACCAGTAACTTCCACTCCAGGCTGTTTTGTTGGCTTTGAGGCATCTGGAGCCCAAAGTCACCATGTTGTGCCAATTGGGAAACTCAAGGACATCAAGTTCATGAGCATTTTTCGGTTCAAAGTCTGGTGGACTACTCACTGGACGGGAACTAATGGAAGAGACCTGGAGCATGAGACACAAATGGTCATTCTTGACAAGTCTGATTCATTGGCCCGGCCCTATGTGTTGCTTCTACCACTCATTGAAGGCCCATTTCGGGCTTCTCTCCAGCCCGGAAAAGACGACTTCATCGACGTTTGTGTTGAAAGCGGGTCCAGTAAAGTCACCAGAAAATCATTCCGCAGCGTACTGTACATGCATGCAGGTTAGTAGTGGACACATAGTTCACAAAATTAATGAGTTTAATTGAATTCATAATTTATATTCAGAAGATAGTATAAATGTTGCGTTTTCAATTTATAAAAAGTAAATTCTAAATTATTCGTGTATATATGTTGTAGGGGATGATCCGTACAGCTTGGTTAAAGATGCAATTAAAGTTGCTAGGATGCACCTAGGCACTTTTAAGCTCCTGAAGGAAAAAACACCACCAGGCATTGTGGATAAGTTTGGTTGGTGTACATGGGATGCATTTTACCTTACTGTGCATCCTCAAGGTGTGTGGGAAGGTGTGAAAGGTCTAGTCGAAGGTGGGTGTCCACCTGGGCTCGTGTTGATCGATGATGGCTGGCAATCCATTTGTCATGATGATGATCCTATCACCTCAGAAGGTATGATTCTCGTTAAACTGTTTGATCTGCTCATTTAAAATTTTAAATTATTAAAAAAAATTATTATAAATTTTATATAATAATTACGCAATATTTGAACAGGTATAAATAGGACTTCTGCTGGTGAGCAAATGCCATGCAGGCTCATTAAATTCCAGGAGAATTACAAATTTAGAGATTATGTGAGCCCCAGAAGTTTGGGACAGGGTGACCCTAATAATAACAAGGGGATGGGTGCTTTTATTAAGGACCTCAAGGAGGAGTTCAACACAGTGGACTTTGTGTATGTGTGGCATGCTCTGTGTGGATATTGGGGCGGGTTAAGGCCTGGGGTATCGGACCTACCCGAATCCAAAGTTATTAGGCCCAAGTTAACCCCTGGATTGGAGAAAACTATGGAAGATTTGGCAGTTGATAAAATTGTGAATAATGGAATTGGGTTGGTCCCACCTGAAATTGCTGATAAGTTGTATGAGGGCCTACACTCTCACTTGAAATCTGTTGGGATTGACGGAGTCAAAGTGGATGTCATTCATGTAATTACTTGATATTTTACTAAATTCTTTATATTATTAGTATAAAAAAATTGAATTTTATTTATTTCTAATGGATGGGCAGTTGCTGGAAATGCTATGTGAGGATTATGGTGGTAGAGTGGATTTGGCCAAGGTTTATTATAAAGCCTTGACATCATCTGTGAAGAACCATTTTAAAGGAAATGGAGTTATTGCTAGCATGGAGCATTGCAATGATTTTATTTTTCTTGGAACTGAAACGATTTCCCTTGGTCGTGTGGGTAAGTTACCAAATTCTTGTGGATTATTCTTCCTATCCTACCAGTTATTATACCTAATAATGCAAAATTAAAACTCAGAAAATGACACGACACAAGTTAATAATACTTAAATGTTTATAGATAATTATGGTTGATATTTGCCGTATTTTTAGGTAAGTTATAATACTGATAATTAATGAATTGAGGGGGAATTATGTTATGAGCATTAATTAGGAAGAGGACACGTAAATAGATTATTGATCCTGATTGGAAAGAAAAGATACGTACAGATAAGTGGAAAATTCAGACGTTACTGAAAAGAAACATGAACGTCATTTAAACAGTACTTCGGGAAATAAGTTAAACTTCTATTCTAAAAGATTTTGTCTATGATATAAAGTTACTTCAACGTTATTAAGGATCTGTAACTATCATTAATTTGAATTTTTTTTTTTTGAAAAATAAAACTACTAATATTTTACAACAGGTTAAAATTGCATCGATATGTATACGGGTCTAGCCGAATTCACTAATTAATTACTACAATTCAAACTTAGTATTTATATTAAAAAATTACTGAATATTTATATATAAAAAAAAGTAATTCAATTACTAACACTTAATATTAGTTCTAATTCAGCCCCTTAGTGAATATAAGAAAATATTTTGGAAAATTAACTTGGTTTTTATTTTTTTTACGATTGTGCAGGAGATGACTTTTGGTGCACAGATCCTTCTGGTGATCCAAATGGTACATTTTGGCTACAAGGTTGCCACATGGTCCACTGTGCTTACAATAGCTTGTGGATGGGCAATTTCATTCACCCTGATTGGGACATGTTTCAGTCGACACATTGTTGTGCTGAGTTTCACGCAGCTTCTCGAGCTATTTCTGGCGGCCCTATTTATGTTAGTGACTCTGTCGGCAAACACAACTTTGAGCTCCTCAAAACACTGGTGTTGCCTGATGGTTCCATATTGCGTTGTCAGCATTATGCACTTCCTACTTGTGATTGCCTCTTTGAAGATCCACTCCACAATGGGAAAAGTATGCTCAAAATTTGGAACTTGAATAAGGTAAGACGTTACATTTGTGGTAAAAATTTATCCACCGTCCGTTTACATTAATTCGGTAAATATACAATATTTGTCTGTTATTATTTTGATGGGTAGATGTATGTCCTTTTTAAACTAATTTTGGGTTGTTTTCTTTTCTTTCTAATTTATAGTATACGGGAGTTGTTGGAGCATTTAATTGCCAAGGTGGAGGATGGGATCGTGAGGCGAGACGTAATACATGTGCTTCTCAATATTCCAAGGCTGTGACTTGCCAGGCCGGCCCAAAAGACGTAGAGTGGAAGCATGGAACCAGCCCAATTTATGTGGAAGGAATTGAAACCTTTGTGCTCTATTCATTCAAAGAAAAGAAGTTGGTTTTGGCAAAGCCCGCAGACACGGTCCAAATCACTCTCGAGCCGTTTAATTTCGAGCTCTTAACAGTTTCTCCTGTTACTATTTTGGGAACCAAATTGGTCCAGTTTGCTCCAATTGGGTTGGTGAATATGCTCAATACCGGTGGAGTGATCCAGTCCATTGAGCTGGACGATGAAGCTAACTCAGTTGGAGTTGAAATAAAAGGCGCTGGCGAGATGAGGATTTTTGCTTCTGAGAAGCCAAGAGCTTGTAGGATCAATGGGGACGTTGTCCCATTTGCATACGAGGATTTCATGATTGTAATTGATGTGCCATGGTCCAGTCCCTCTGGTTCATGTGTCATTGATTATTTATTTTGATGTGACTAGCTAATTATGAATTGGCAAGTTTTAGCTGCCAATTATCTATAATAACGTTTCTATATTTGGTTTTAGGACTGGCAATGTGAGCCAGCTCATATAGGCACGCCTCGATTTTTTGGGATTAAGGCCTAGTTGCTATTCATGTAACTAGCTAATATGAGGGGTTTTTCCTAGTTTTTGTATTTGCCCCCATTTATTATTAAAGTTGTAGATGACTCTATCCATGTAGCTCTTAAGTGTTATGGTGATGAAACATAGTAAATATAAGTTCGTATATACATATTATTTCTCTTCCCTTTTTATTATTAGTATTAAAATCAACACAATACACAAACATTATCAAGAAATTCAATCAAGCAATTTATTTTCGTATTTATTTGAGAACATTAAATTTATTTATTTCAATAAAATTGCAATTATCATTTGCTTATGTAAAGATCCCTGGATCAAAATATTGCTTGATTTTAAATAATTATTTTCTAATAACTCTAATAAAAGGAACAATTTGTCTTTTGGCCCTTTAAAAAAATAAAAAGTTTTATGGCCTTTTGACAATAGATTTTTAACTTTTACTATCTTATTTTTACACATAAAAATTTTAAAAAAAATATATTTTCTTAATTTCATTTTGGAAGAAACCAATAGATCTCATTTCCTTCTAATAAAAGGAGTTTCCCGAACGTACGCCCATTTCCTTCGACTTTTCAGATAAGGCCCATACAAATTGACGTTTTAGATTAGGCCCATATGAAACCCACAACTAGGATCCGGATCCAATAGGTGACTTTGTCATCAGTAAATCATTTTTCAGATGACAACTTCGCAAAAAATCCAGACAAACAAAACTTCCATTTCACATCTACAACTACAAGTACATACTTTTTTTTTTCTCTTCACAATTTTTGTTTACATGATATAAACACAACAGATGAATTCATCGCACTATATGGATAAGCAGATCATGGATCTATCGAATTCACAGAACAGCAACAACAACAACAACAACAATGACTTCATCGATCTCGTTAATCCTCAAGTGGACCATCACATTAGCAGCAGTAATTTGAAGAAGGAAGATATTGTTCCTAGTTACGAATTTCATCCGATTCGCCCAATTGGATCTTCATCGCCTAAATCTAGCATTGATGCTACTACTGTTGGTGCAGCTAGCGCTTGGAATTCTGCTGATTCCAAAAACAATACTGAGAGTCGTATCAGAGTAAATTTCTTCTTTTTCTCTCTTTGCTATTTTTATACCTATAATATTGGCGGATCTAAGGTTTTAAATTTACTTTGTGCAGAAATATATGTTTTTCAATTTGTTCAACTTTATATATCTATCTTTGTTGTTGAGGGTTGCATCCGTCCCCTGCCTATGGTGGTATTGTTATTAAAAGTGAACAAATGTTCTGTGTGTTTATCGGGTTTAGGAGGTAGAACGACTATCCTCGGTGGTTATGTTTGGCGATAATCATTGTGATTATGTTTTATAAGTATCAATTGGCTCAATTTTATAGGAATTGGTATTGAAATTTGCTGTTATAGTTCAAAAAGTTGTCTCTGCTGTGATGGAAATGTTCAGTGCACATGCGATCAAGGATTTGTGGGTTGTTATTACACATATTTCTTGTATTGTGACATGTAAAACTAAAGTAGGCACCAAAGGGTGTGGTTTAGTGGTCAAATGAAGTGGGCGAACCATGAGGTCATAGGTTCAAATTCCAGCTTAGGCAAAAAACACTATTCCTATTAAATCATTCTTTATGTTGCTAGCTAACAAATAAGGGAAACTTATTATGGATATTCATTACCTAACCCTTGAACCCTTGATTGGGAAGTGCTCATTTGTTGAAGCATCAAATTAAGCTACTCTAACACATGATGCCAAGGCTAAACTAGCCCTTTTTCTTAATAAAGAAGAAACCCTGTGAGTTAGCTGGCCCAACCACAGCTTTTGTTCACAGGTTCGGAACTCAGGAGAATATAGACCTGCCCCTATACCCTGCTCCAACCAAAATACCAAGCTTCAGTTGGTGACAGTGTTTGATCTCATGAAGTGCCCTGATCCAACTTCACCGTGTGGTCCTTACCTGAACCAGACTCCGCGTCCTTTTGTTAGCCGTCTTTTTGCTCGTGAAAGAAAGCTATTTTCAGGCTTGGTCGTGGTTGGAACTCCATTTCTAGTAGTGAGTGAGTGAGAGAGAGAGATAGAGCAGAAAAGTAGAGGTTTCCTTACGGGTTTGGCTAGTCATAATTGGAGCTAGAGGTAAGGAAGTGGGTTCATTTGAATCCCTTTCTTTCTAAAGTTACACAGTGAACTATGGTAGTAAATAATAACAAAGGTATCTTATATTATATAAAAGAACTGTTGAATCCTTTTAACATATGGAAAACTTCTAACTATAGCATTTTTGCATATCTTTTTATCCCCTTGTAAGGATTCCTTGATCTGCCACTTGTCACAATGGTCCAAATTGAACCATCATTTTAGACAGGTTAGGTTGGGTTATGGCCAAATTAAACTGTTTGTATTATATTGCTAGCACAACCTGCCAGAATTTGGGAGCGTGGGATGGCTATACATTCTTTGGTAATTGTTTGATAGACTTACTTCTTGGGCATCAGCCTTCTTATTGTATGCTTTTTTTTTTTCTTACTCTACATGTATATTTTTCTGGACCGGAAATGTCTGTTTTGATTCGTTCTTACTACTTATATTTGTCTTTTTGGATTCAGAGTTGGAGTTGAACATGCTTGATGTCACCATATAAACAATTTTTGTTACTTAATGTGAAATAAACACTCCTTTCAGTTACTTGAGATTTTCTTATTTGCTTCTTACTTCTATGCAGAATTATGGTTCTCTTGACACGATTGAACCTTCCAAAGTTATTGTGGAGAAAGATTTGGGCATTATTTATTCATCTTTGTTAACAGAAATTGATCATACAGTTAAGAAGTACACAGATAATCTTCTACATGCAATGGAGGGAGTGAGTGCTCGCTTATCACAGTTAGAGACTAGAAGTCGCCAGATTGATAACTCTGTTGATGAACTCAAATTGTCTGTTGGTAACAACCATGGTGTCACTGATGGAAAATTGAGACAGCTGGAAAATATTCTCAGTGAGGTATTCCTTAGATTTATTAACTTGTTAAGCTGCTCTTGGTTTGGCACTAGAATGAAATAAAGTTAATTGCTCTAGAGTTGGGTAGCGGTAGGCTGCATCTCTGTTTTTTTCCTTGTTAGAATAGGTTAAACTTCTATTTTTAGCATTTCTCCAGTAATCATCCTTACAATAAAAAGTGTAAAAGAATTGCCCCATTCACCCCTGTTTCAAGTCCATGGTTGCTCTTGGTCTCTTTATGTTGTTACCTCATTCCTCATCTATTTTGAACTACCTTGCAGAGTAATGAAGTTTAGTTCTGAAATATACACCGTGAGAATATTTTCTTCATGGGTTTTTTTGTTTCTTTGTCTAATGACTAACAAGGACATTTCAGACACCTAAATCCATGGTACTCTATATAGATCTAAACTTGTTAAGAGGTTGTAGAACCTTGATGGAACTCAAATCTCATGCTAGGAGAAGACGAGTGCTCATTAAGGACTGCATCTGATTAACTACTCGAGTTACATATAGAGGTTGTAAGTCTTCTATGTTTTGCTTCATATGACAATTTCAGTTCTGCAACTGTGTTTTCCATTTTTGTCCTTGTCTTCTTGTTGTACAATCACTTTGGCATTTTCATTAGAAATTCATTTATCAAAGCTTTGGAAAGAGTCCATAATATTTTGGATATCATTCTGGTGTTGTGGTGAATGGTATTATCATAAGGCTGACTGGTGATTACTTGAAGAGATATAATCTTATCTGCTTTGTGCCAGAGAAAGATGAAATTTGATCTCCTATCAGAAAAGGGATGACATGTTAAATTTAATCATACATTTTATGTCTTCATTTCCTTTTTGTATTATCATGATTGGTTATTGATAAAGGATGAATTGCTTAAATTAAGTCTGGCTTTGTACTTCTTCTTTTTCCCTTTCGTGCTTTCTTTCCCTTTTCCCCTTTTGCCGTTATCATGATGTACTTTTATCTACTTGTTTTATTAAATTGTCATGTAGGTGCAAGATGGTGTTCAGGTGATAAGAGATAAACAGGAAATAATGGATGCTCAGCTGCAGTTGATGATATCGCAAGCTCCAAAAATTAAGCAGCAAGCAGAAACCCACATTGCTTCACATAGGGATTCATCCCAACCTACTGCATCTGCTCCTCTTCAGTCTCACCAGCAATTTCCTCCTGTTACTCTTACACAACCACCTTCTACCCAAGCCCCTTCTAATTTTCCTCCACCCCCTCCTCAACAGAATCTGCCATACCTAGTTCAGCCTCAGAATCAGTTTCCCCAGAATCCAATTCCCTCCCGTCCTCAGCCAGAAGCTTATTACCCACCAGCTGGTCAAGCACCAGAAAACTTAAGTCAGCACTACCAACCGCCTGCAGCACAGCAGCATCACACTCCCCCACCACCTTTACATCAACAACATCAGCCCGCCCCTCAGCCACCTCCACCTCAACTTGCTCAGCCACATCTCCCTCATTCCTCTGTTAATCCCTCGCAACCTCAAACTCTAGTAGGCCACCATCGTGAAGAGATACCTTTTCTACCACCCCAGACTTATCCACTGCCAAGCATCCGCCAACCTCCTCATCCTTCTGGTGGAGCCCCTCCATCTCAGCAGTTATATGCAACTTCCCGTAATATGTTTGAACCCTCATCTAACAGACCTGGTCCTGGATATTCTGGTGTATATGGACCATCCTCTGTGCCTGGCGAACTTTATCCTTATAGCAGTTCCCCTGGCAGTGGCTCTTCAATGAAACCACCACAAGGCTCCCTACCTTCAATGGGCCAGAGTGGTTCAAGTGGTTATCAGCAGATCCCCACTGCAAGAATATTACCTCAAGCACTACCTACTGCTTCTGCTGTTAGTAGTGGGTCTAGTTCTCCTGGTTCTGGTAATAGGGTTCCGATTGATGATGTTGTTGACAAAGTTACAAACATGGGATTTCCGAGAGACCAAGTAAGGGCAACAGTGCGGAGGTTGACTGAGAGTGGACAGGCAGTGGATTTGAATACGGTGTTGGACAAGTTGATGAATGATGGGGAAGTTCAGCCACCACGTGGCTGGTTTGGTCGGTAGCATGTATCCTCTTGTTCAAGTTCCTGTATAGAAGTCTTGAGTTTCAAAGTCTAAATTTTTTACTCTGCTTGGACTTAAGCGGCATTCTTTACTGGTTTAGTGCTTTGTTTCTGACTGAAACTACATACCATTCTTGTGCTCACTAGATAAAGATTTGTCAATGTGACATTTCCTTTGTTTTATTCCCTTGTACAGCATGATTGGACACGGAATTTTGTATTTGCTGCTTGATCAGTTTTTGCGCTCAACCAAGCCACCTTACCTTAGTGTGTTTCACTTTGTATTTTGCTTGCGCTTTTTGTCTGTCACCCTATTCCTGCATCCTTCTTGTTTTTGATAATTCAAATAATGATATGATTATACTTGCAGCGATTTTTCTTTAGCTTAAATCTATATTGTTTTGAAAAATTATGGTTTATGGATTATTAGTTAAATCCTTTTAGTTCATTAATGTGATCCTTTATTTTTCTGACAACCAAGTATTAGATTTATGAAGATGGAATTCTTAATAATTGAGTTAAACATTTGTTTTAGTATTATGATGATAAGAAAACCATTTATTTGCAAATTAACTTAATCCTTCATCCCTTTGCAATTCCATCTATTCTATTTGAGATTCTGCTTTCTGTGTGGGACTAATTATTTTAGACTAATACTTAGTATTTTTCTTTTGGGGTAGTTGTGGATTAATACCTATTTGGTAACGCGGTTGGTAGCTTAGGTTCATTAAAGACACCTATTACAATAAGCGAGACTTCCAATTTCTAATAATTATTCACACGTTACCTGATCAAATATAAAAATAGACCACTTTAAAATGATGCATTTATATGGTCTAAAAAGAAAATTACACTCGATTTACCTGCTATACATGTTTATACATTTTATACATTTTTATATAATTTTATACATTTATATATATCTTTATACATAAACTGTGCACCAATTTATAAATATGTATAAACATGTATAAAAATATAAAAGAGGTGCTTATACACATTTTTAAGCTGTTATAAAATTTCTACAAACTTATATAAAATATTTTAATATTATTATACATAATTATATCATATCTAAGCACAAAAAAGAAGGAAGAAAAAAGAGAGTAAAGCCAAGAAGAGAAAAGCCCAAAAGATTTCAGATTGGACCTCCATTACTGCCTGAATGGAGCCTGAAGGATCGGGCTCTTGGCCAAGAAAAATTATGGGCTACTAAAAGTCTAACAGTGTAAATTTTTTACACTTGACTATTAGTAAGTAAATAATTTGATCAAACGGTTATATTTATTTTTCATATAATTAATCAGAAATTCCAAAACATTAGTTTAATTACAACTCTAGGCGTGCAAAAAATATATATCATTAAATAAAAATATATACTAAGTTTTCTAAAAAAAATACGAACACTAATAAATTATGAGGAATTCCTTTAGGCCTTTAGAATGGGTTGGAATTTCTTTATGCCTTTAGGTGGGTGGTGTTAGTAATAGTCTAAGTTGTTGATACTCTTTAAAATTATCGATGGATCGTTTCGAATTCGTTAAACTTGATATATTTTAAAAAAATTCGACGCAAATACAACATTAAAAATAAAAAATCCCTCAATTTAGGTAATTACTTTTGAAAGTATAAGCTCTCACTTATCCTTTCTCAATACATATCCAGATTCTACTGATTAGTTAGTTAATAATTTTCTAAAGTAATTGAAGCAAATTCAGTAAACAGTCTATTACTGTTCCAATTTTGCAAATAAAGAAAATATGGGGTTGTACTAGTGGTTAGTGACTTAGCATAATTTTCTAACTTTGATTCACAGAAGAGGACACCTAATAAAAAGAAAACAATAATAGAATTACCCACACCGGCTCTGCCTTTATTGAAGACACATGAAGAAGTATCTCTCCGGCGAAATCCAGGCGAAACTCTAGAAGCCCCAATTTTTAGAGGTTCGGTTCTTCTTATCTTTTCATTTTCCTCGTTAAGTGAGCTTTTTTTTTTTCTTTAGAAATTGTAATCGAGCTTGTTATTTTGATAAATTTGATAAATAATTGTGATTAAGCAACCAGAACAAAAAAATTGTGATTAAGCGAGCTATTTGGATGATTATATAGTGTTATATTGAGTTAGGGTTTTGGAACGATGGTTGTCAGTGAGATGATTTTGTCTTTATTCATTTTTACCATTTTGGTACTTCGAACTTGAATGATTAGAGCTAATTCGTTATAATGAGCTTGCTTCCACTACAATTTATGCTAGGGCTTCAAGAAAACTCCTTTTTTCTTTTTTGGCTCGGTTGCAAATGAACTGTACTTCATTTCCACCTCCATCCCGTGATTTGATGTTGTGAATATTTAGGAAATGAATCCAGTGTCGTTGACCAAGGTAGAGGTAAGGTCTATGTATGCCTTCTTTTTTTTTTCCAAAGCGGTAACTTTGTATATTCTTATATATGATCAAAAGCAAAAACAGTAAGTAGGTTGTACTGAGCCCCTAGATACAGCAAAAGGACTCTATATATTCTTATATATGATCAAAAGCAAAAACAGTACGTAGGTTGTACTGAGCCCATAGATACAGCAAAAGGACTCTAAGAAACTGGAGCTGTTCTAATCTCCTAGATGGAATCTAGTGCATCCAGAATAGGATCTAGGTTTGTGCACCCCATGCCCCACTCATTGGGTATGTGGTGGGCGTTGTTGAATTCAGTGTCATCCAATACAACAGTAACAATTGTGCCTCAATCTCAAACTCACCGGTGTTATCTAACAATAAGCTAAAGGTGCAAGGCGGAACTATTCCATTTGTTAGTTTTTGAATTTTTGGGTGCAGGATGACAAAAATGTTAACGTAACTATAGCTTTCTTAGAGATATGCAAGTTTGATACACAACACCACCTAATTTAGGGTATTTTGGAGTTAGTCATTTACTGAAGGTCAAATGTATTATATGCTACTAATGTTGTGATCTGGAATAATATCCTGTTCCATTATAAAAGCTAATACCATTACTCATACTCAGTGTTGATATGAAGGGGAGCCTTGGAGTTGTTGGGAAAGTTGTTACCATGTGACGAGGAGGTCATGGGTTCAAGGTTGAAACATCTCTTGCAGTAATAAAAGGTAAGGCTGCGTATCATAGATCTTTTTGGTCGGGCTTTTTCCTAGACCTCTCCTCATAGCAGGAGCTTTGGTGCGCCACACTGAAATTCATAATTAGTATTGATCTACTTTTGAGCTATGTGTAATTATTGGAAGGTCCATGAAATAATGATTATATTGGATTGGGAAAATATATATCATAACGAATGGTACAAAACATGGTTTAGTGGATTTAACCATTGTAGCTCATATTGGTGGTTGAGGGTTGGCTAACTGGATGAAAACCTTCTCCTTCCACCTGTAGGGAGAAGGTTCAAATCCCATAAGTAGCATTGGATTTCACCATGTATGGAGAAGGTTCAATGATTGAGTTATTTTACCAATTTATACTCTAAATGCAAAGAATGTTGGGAATGATATGATTAATTGAGTGTCCTTTTTGTTTTGGTGATAAGCGTGTAGCAGGCGATGTGTGGGTTAGGCATACTTCAGGGTTTCTAACTCTGTCACAGAAAAAATATTGGTATTTAAGTGGAGAAGGGTAGATGGATGGACCCATTATTCTACCGAGTTTTGAATCATGTGCCACTAGTCCTTGAGGGTTTCTCTTTTACTAAAGAAATTGTTGTTGAGGAGACTTTATCTTTCTAAATCAACGTATTTGAGAAATAAAATTATTACTCATCTAGTTGAAGCGCGCCTAAGTAAGTTAACATCCAAGCTGACTGTGTTTTGATTTGTTTTTTATGTGCTGGTCTGTGAATACTTGCTACTTGGATGGAATTAAGAAAATGATGGAAAAGAATATCCACGGATTGTAGCATCCAATGCACTTCTCTCGATTCAATTTTAATAAATAGAAGCGTCTTTCGAAAATAAGCCAAGAAACAAGAAAGGAACTGGACTGTATGCATTAAGGAACATATCTTCCTGCATGCCTATAGGCAGGAGCAATTTAATGCATACAGTCCAGTTCCTTTCTTGTTTCTTGGCTTATTTTCAAAAGAGGCTATATATATATATGGGAACATATCTCAAGGTGTATCTTCCATGAGATTTGGGTCGTGCAAAACTATTCATAAAAATTGAAATAGGAAAGCTTCTTGCAAACCATTATTATCTCTGTGCTATTCTCTTTTTTTTGTTTTGTTTTGGGTATTATTTGTGTTACTCGAGAAGCTTGAAGATTATTTTGCATTTCAAGGAAGAATTTCTACTTTGCCTGTTTCATTACTTGTTTTATGAGCGGGGGATAACAATATGAATGGCTGATGTTTCAGTTTTACTGTGAGTTTTTCAAGTCTTTCACATAATCTAAGGAAATATGCATTTTGATATTTAACCTTTGGACCAAACATAGATTTCTCGTGATCTTTTTTCATTAACATGTTGATTATGCTAGGAAATAATGAACTCGGGCCTTATGAAGCAAAAATTAAAATCATTTAATTCATTTTATTTGTTCTCTCTCCACACTTTTATAACCAAGGAGTTACTGTTGTTATTTGTATTTGATTCTAGTGTTGCTACTTTGTGTCTCATCTTGAATACTTTCAGTTTGTATGAAGACAAAAGCCTCAAACAAAATTTAGCCATGTGTAATTATATCTTCATCTTTGTCACATTAATTTCCATATTGCGCACAATCGAGGTAACATGTTACCCCGTTGCTGTCGATACTCAAAGTGGTGGACTTACTCTTAATTCCAAATTCATGCGTATTTTTTCTCATTGAGAAGAGGATTGTATTCAGCCCTCCCCCCTCCTTTTTATTTCTCTCTATTTTTCCTTTTTTTACTTACTGTTTTAAACTTAATGGTCATCTCCCTGTGTTTATTTTTGTTTCTATTTCTTCTGTCTTACTTACTATTTTTGTCATTGTTGACAAAACTCAAATATTTTTCTTCTTTATTTGTAGAGCTTTTACATCCAGATTTTAATTTCTATGTGTGTGTGCTAATGCTTTTGTGTTGTCGATGCAAAGAAAAAG
>JBDJHY010000049.1:20833868-20852204 GCA_039654485.1 Withania somnifera | reverse complement strand
AAATGATCTATGTAATATAACATTTTATTGATATGAATAAATAAACATACAATCGTTCAATAAATAATACTATATCAAAACCGGATGGTTAATATACCCTAACACTTTTGATGTCTCGTTTATTGATACATGCATAAGGTCAGAAAGTGTGGCCTTAGCTTGTGTCTCACTTGATCTGGATTCGTCTGGTGCTTCTTTCGTATTAGATTCCAATTCTTTCTCATTTTCGTAATATTCCAGATGCTGTTCTGTTTCAGAGGTTTTGCACCTTTCCTGCATGTACTGGAGACTTTTGGCCTCTGTGCCCGGTTGCACATGTGGGACAGTGCTGTCTTTGGTCCTACCATTGACATCAGTGTTGCTTGTTGGAACAGTTTCCTCCCTCTCCACTGTAAGTGGAGGATATGCTGCTTGCTCCCGTATCTGATTAGTTACATTGCTTTCATTGCTCACCATGTTATCCATTGCTATATCCTTCTCCGAAACCTCAATGGATTTCAATGATGTGAAATGTTTTGATATTTCTTCGTGTTCATCCCTTGTTTTCTCCTCTTGTTCACATCCTACTTGGGCACTTGGAGCATTTTCAGTTTTGACTTCTTCTTTCTGTGTATCTTTTGTGTCTTTGCATGTTATCATCTCTCCAGAACCTGCTGCTGTTTTTCGTTCTGATCCAAAAGGTTCCAAACTTCCTTTTTCAGGTTCACTAATTGTTGTTCCCTCCTCTTGTTGCACCTGTGTTGTGTTGTTTGAGGAATCTTTGCCTGTGCTCTCTCTTAAAGCTTCTTCTTCTTCCTGCTATGAGTTCATATTTACCGTCAGAAATCTTGATTGAATTATTGCGTGAGTAAACAGGGGAGGCAGGGGGAGTAATAAAAGATTAGAATAATGTATTTTGCTTGTATGTTTTTTATTTTTCCATCTTTGACACCTATGGAGTTGGCTCCAGTTGACTTTTCTTTAGCCAGCTGCTGCCGGGGGGATTTCAACTTAGTGATCTTTTGTAGAGTAGTTTTATGAACTCTCATATATTGTCTGTTTATATTTGGGTAGTGTGTATGCAACAAACAATTTAATAAAATGATTTTAAGTTTGTAATTTACATCAATACTTTGTTTCCTCTTGTTAAGTAATTTTCAGCTGTACCTCTATGTCATTAACCTATTTGCTGAATATTTCATGCACTTTGAGTTCACTATGAGCAACTCTCTTCCTAGACAGGATGGAGTAAAACGGATCAAAACATGCAGATAAAACATCAAAATGGAATATAGGTGCGCAATTTAATCTGACCTCTTTAATTGGAGTCTTGATTTCCGTCATAACACATTCACCCTTTGATTCAGTGGCCTCTTCTGGGAGGTTTATCTCATAACGTTGATGATTAACATTGTTGTTGCCATCAATGCTAACTCTCCCCAGTTCTTCCAGGCTTTTGGATGTTTGTTCTCCAGTAGGTGAATCTTCATTGTGCTCTTCTGTATCCATGACCGCACACTTGTTGTGTTTTATATGGTCCTTGTAATCATCCTTTTCAGCTCCTTTCGACATCTACAGAAAGAACAGTTTTTCTAATATAAGTAACTTCCACACATTTTAAAGTAAGATGTATGATAACTGTATCCAATTTCTAACCATTACACTTTGGTTTTCCTCTCTCTTGTCAAAATTTTCATCTGTCTTCACTTCTGGATTTTCTCCTCCTTTTAACTTCTCTTCAAGGCCATCGGCACAAGAAGCATCCTCTATTTCTGATCTGTGAATGATCTGGAATTTGATAATTCAACCTTTAGCAATCTTTTAAGAAATATAGGAGAAAAAGAAAAAGTTAACATTTAACCAAATGGTGCATGGTATAAAACCTTAATTATAATTTTACCTCCTGAGCAGGTGCACGGTACGGCTTCTCATAGTCTGCAGACCTTGCTAAAGAATTGGTGCCTGCTATTCCTACTAACTGTTTCTCTTCCCATACCTCGGCTACCTGATGCTTCAATTGTTCCTGTGGATCTGCACAGCTTTGTAACATTTTGGTGTCTGTAACTACTGTTGCTTTGTTCTCTTCACAAATCTCAGATGTCTGATAGATAAGTTCTTCTGTGGATTCAGATATCTTTTCACTGTTTCTTCCATTTATTTCCTTTTCGACAGGAGTAATGAGAATATCACTAATATCTGTTTCTCTGTTTTGTAGCTCAAGCTTATATGCAGCTGTGCTGTACTTATAATGATTTTGGAACCCGAAATCAGTGCTTTCAACCTGTAGAATGAGCCATTTCTAATTTCGTTGGTATCCAGAAATAACTGAAAGGGTGAGGAAATAGAGAAATTGCTGGAGGCTGCTAGCACGATTGCATGATGTAACAAAACAGGATTGCAGTTTATATGCTGCTTCTAGCTGTGATTCATCTTGAGATAATTTGTAAGTTCTTTAATGGTTGTAACAGAAAAGGGGGAAGCATCATAGTTCTGTTTTGCTAGCTTTTCTTTAACTTCTTTCCTGTACTGTTATATTTTAGGGTGTGTTTGGTATGAAGAAAAATATTTCCTTAGAAAATATTTATTTGGAAAATAAGTGATTTCTTACTTATTTTTTGTGTTTGGTTAGTAGGAAGAAAGTATTGTCTCAAGAACATTTTTAGTATAATGTGGGCGATTAGTAATGACACCGGAACTGACCCCAAAGAGAGACCCCAACTCGAGACCCAATACCCGACTCCCCACTCCCGACCTCAACCCTGATCTGAGACCCAACTCTTGTCCCCGACCCGAGAACGGGGATCTGTCTCCCGATCCCGACCACGACTCGAGATCTGACCTTGACTCGGAAACCTGAACCCGGAGTCTAACCTTGACTCGGGACCTGACTGTTTATGTAGACTCAGGAACATACCTTGATCCAAGTCCGGGTTGGGAGTCAGAGTCGAAGTTGGGAGTCAGGACCGGGGTTGGTGTTGGTAGCCGGTACCGGGGACTCGGGTCAGTGTGAGCTGGGTGGTGAGGCTGAAAGAAAGTTTTGGAAAATGTTTTTCTTACTTTATGAAGGGAAATTATTTTTTATTTTTGAGGATAATAAGTCTATCTAGAAAACATTTTCGAAATATTTTAAGCCAACCAAACATGAGATATTGAAAAACATTTTTCATAAAATGTTTTTCTTCATCCCAAACTCTCCCTTAGTTCCAATCAATAAATCCCTTAGCAGATCGTAAATCGGCATATATGTGATACTCTGCCTCCTTATATGTACTGTTTCATGCAGTTTCCCATTCATAATGTTCTCACAGCAACATCTCCTCAATTCTCTCTTTTCAGAAGGGAACAGAGACTGAAAGTAATATATATTTCTATAGAGATTTGTGACCTTAGCTAACTTGGAGTTGTGGCTTAGTTATTGTTGTCGTCCTTCTGAAAATATATCGTTCAGCGGGAGAACTAAATTTTTAGGCTTATAAGCATGCAACAAACTCGTAGATTCTAAGTAGATGCTAATCAGCTAATTCATTGTAAGCTCCTGTTCATTTACCTTGTTAGTACAGTCCTCGACCCTCATTTCTTCTGAAGAAGGTTCAATTACGTTCTCTGTTCCACGCGCGTCATTAACCTCTTCTGTGGTTAGATTGGCTTGCTGAAAGTTCTGCAGAAATAAAAACAGCAATCCGGTGATTTAGTAGAAAGAGAGAAAGCAAGCGTTTCTATTTGACGTTGGGGTTAGATATATGAATTGGAAACAGGCTTGTGTGGTTTCTTAACCTCTTGATTGGGGGTTACTGAAACCAGTTTTCCTTCTTTGAAGTTATTTTCCGCCATCTCTTCTTTGGTTGATGTTAGAAGCTCGTCTAGACTCGTTTCTTCTTTTTGTAGGGCATTCTTATTTGTCCCATCACTAGCATTGATATTTTTATGTTCTTATCTGTTTGTAGTGATAGTGAATTTTTTTTTTTTTTTGGGTCAAATCAAAGATTGTGTTGATAGGTTTTATTATGACTAGTTTAGGCACATGAAAGAATATCAAACTATTGATAGAAGGCAGCCATTTAATACCTCAGTTTCAACTTCTTTGCAAGGTTGCATTTTTTCTTTGACAAACAGTTCGGCCTGTTTTCCTATCAAAGCTTCTTCTTTCTCTACTATATAACTTTCAGATTCATCAATTCCTCTGGTAGCAGCTTCAGAATCATCCCTGTTTTGTTCTTTGGGTACTTCTCTAATTGGTGGTTCTTTAGGTTTGTCTTCAATTATTGGTTCTTCAAATTTCTCTTCAACTGCTGGATCCTCAGGCTCTTCTTCAGCCGGTGGTTCTTCCGGTTCTTCCTTAAGTTCCGGTTCTTCAGGTTTCTTTCCGACTGCTGATTCATTAGGTTTTTCTTCAACCGATGATTCTTCATTTTTTTCATCAAATCCGAGTTTTTCAACTGTAGATTCTTCATGTTTCTCCTCAACTGTTGGTTCCTCAGGTTTTTGGTCAACTACTGATTCTTGAGGTTTCTCTTCAATAGCTGGTTCTTCAGGTTTCTTTTCAACTGCTGGTTCTTCATGTGTCTCTTTAACCACTGGTTCTTCAGGTGTTTTTTTCACCTCTGGTTCTTTGAGTTTCTCCTCAATCACTGGTTCTTGGGGTTTCTCCTCAACTTCTTGTTCAGGTCTTACTTCAACGGCTGGTTCTACGAGTTTTTCTTCAACTGCTAGTTCTTCAGGATTTTCTCCAGCTGCTGGTTCCTCAAGGTTTTCATCAACTGCTGGTTCTTTAGTTTTTCCTTTAACTGCTGGTTCTTCAGGTTTCTCCTCAACTGTTGGTTCCTCGAGTTTTTCATCAAATGCTGGTTTTTCAAATGTTGGTTCTTTCAGTTTCTCTTCAACCGTTGGTTGTTCAGGTGTTTCTTTTGCTGCAGGTTCTTCAAATGTCCCCTCAATCAGTGTTTCGTCCGATTTCTCCTCAACTGCTGGTTTGTCAAGTTTCTCCTCAACTTTTGGTTCGTCGTGTTGCTCGCTGATCATTGGTTCTTCCGGTTTCTCTTCAACTGTCGATTCCATGGGTTTCTCTTCAACAGCTGAATTTTCAGGCTTTTTCTCAACTTCAATGAAATCATTCTCTGTATTGCATGAAATTTCTTGAGGTTTCTCTTCAACCGGTTGTTCAGGTGTTTTTTTCACTGCAGGTTCTTGAGGTGTCCCTTCAACTGCTGGTTCGTCAGTTTTCTCCTCAACCACTGCTTCTTCGAGTTTCTCCTCAATTTTGGTTTCTTTGTGTTTCTCCTTGATGGCTTGTTCATCCTGTCTCTCTTGAACTGTTGACTCCTTGAGTTTCTCTTCGACTGCTGAATCGTTGGGGTTTCCTCCAACTTCAGCAACATCATTGTCGATATTGCGTGAAATTTCACTGTCAGACTTGTCGTTTGAGTCTACCGCTGGCATATTCTACAAAAAGAATTTAAAGTTTCAGCTGGTCTTTCAATAGATAAGTGGATGTGAATTCCTTACACATATAGAACTAATAGGATAGATAAATTCTTTTGGTTGCGTCTCACATAGGATTTCTACATTGCTCAGCTGTTATGCAGCAATGATCTTCAGGTTGTCAAAAACTCTGGAAAAGGATGTGAATACTTATTTTATTTTATATGGAGAACTTTCAATTTATAGTAGTTATTCAATATGCTGTTCGAACACCTTCAAACTTGAATTTCAATATTTCTCCCCGAAAGACAAGGTAGCAAGAGAATTCATATGAATGCAATAACCTTAAGACCCTCTGTGAACGGTTGTTGTAGTGAGAGCTTGATGCTAATTGACTGACATTCTCAGGTTCTTCTTTAATTTACCTTTTCAGCAGAGCCTTCACACCTAATTTCTTCTGAAGAAACTACCATGACGTTCTTGATTCTATGTTTGTCTTTCAATAAAGCGTCATCTATGATTAAATTAGCTTGTTGAAAGTTCTGCAGAATTGAAAAAGAGCAATTTTGTGACTTTAGTAGAAAAAGAGAAAACACTTTTATTTATCTTTGGGAGTTACATATATGAACTACGAACAGGCTTTTGTGGTCACTTAACCTGTTGACTGGGAATCTCCGAAATCACTTGGCCTTCAGAGTTCTCCGAAATCACTTGGCCTTCACTCTTAATCTTGTCTTTTGAGTCTACAACTGACATATTCTGCAATAAGAATTTAAAGTTTCACTAGAACTTTCAATAAGTCTATGTAAATTCCTTGCACATGTAGAGCTAATAGGACGGAAAACTCTGCAACAGTGCTTGATTACCTCTTCCGAGAGACTCACCATTTCAGATTTCTCCTTTTCAACTGCTTGTTTCTTAGGTTTCTGTTCAACACCTAGTTCTTTTGGTTTCTCTTCAACTGCCGGTTCATTAGGTTTCTGTTCAACTGCTAGTTCTTCAGATGTTTCCGCTCTTGCTTGCTCTTCAAGTGTTCCTTCAATTGCCAGAGATTTCTCCTTTATTACTGGTTCTTCAGCTTTATCCTCAGTAATTGATTCTTCAAGCTTTTCCTTAACCATTGGTTCTTCAGGTTTTTCCTCAACTGCTGGTTCTTCAGGTTTTTTCTCAACTGCTGGATAGTCAGCAACATCATTGTTGGTATTGCATGGAGCTTCAGTGTCAGTCTTCCCATTTGAATCTATAAGTGACACATTCTAAAAGAAAAAAAAACAGTTTATTCAGTCTTCCAATAGATAAACAGATGTGAATTGTTGCATATACATAACTAATAGCACAGTTAAAACTTGTGATTGTACTTGATCCTCACCTCTTCTAACGAAGTTACCTTTACGAGTTTCTCTTCTACTGCTATTTTTTCAAGGTTCGTTTCAACTTCTAGATCTTTAGGTGTTTCTTCAGCTGCTGGTTCTTCAGGTTTCTCTTCAAATGTTAGTTCTTCAAGTGTTTCTTTCCATGCTGGTCCTGCAAGTGTTTCTTCAACTGCAGGCTCTTCAGATTTCTCTTCAACTGTTGGTTCTTCAAGATTCTCCTCGAAATCCAGTTCGTCAGGGTTTTTTTCCACAGATGTTTCTTCAAGTTTCTCTTCAATCACTTGTTTTTCATGTTTTTCTTCAACAACCGGTTCTTCAGCTTTATCTTCAGCTGTTGGATTGTCAACAACATCATTGTTGGAATTGCCTGGAATTTCACTGTCAATCTTGTCCTTTGAGTCTATAATTGGCATATTCTGCAAGAAAAGTTTAAAGTTTGATTTAATCTTCTATAGATTGGCATATGTGAATGTGTTTCCATGTAAAGCTATTAGAATGGATAAATTTTTCTTTTTCTTTGATAACCATGTCCGGCAGCTTGGGCGCACTTCGATTAATTCCATGGGATACCTATTATCTCCCACCAACAATAAGTATCAGTTAATTCTATCCACCAAGGCTAGGGTAGATGAGAAGAAACTACCTAGTGTTTTTTGTCTCTACTAGTATTTGAAATTGAGACCTCATGGGTGATCACCCAGTACATTGACCACCTTTGTGAAATTGTTTGTTTCTCACCTTCTCTAGGAGAACTCCTGTTTCTGGTTTCTTTTCTTCAATTGTTAGTTTGTCATGTTTCTCTTCAACAATTAGCTCTACAAATGTCTCTTCAGCCGCTGGTTCTTCAGGTTTCTCTTCAAGTGCTAGTACTTCAGATGTTTCCTCCCCTGCTAGCTCTTCATGTGTTTCTTTAACTGTTGATTCTTCCAGTTTCTCTTCAACAGGTGCTTCTTGAGGTTTCTCCTCAATTGCTTCTTCAGGTTTCTCCTGAACTGTTGGTTCTTCAGGTTTCTCCCTAATTGCTAGTACATCAAGTTTCTCTTCAATAACTGGTTCTTCATGTTTTTCTACAACTGCTGGTTCTTCAGGGTCTTTCTCAATTTCTGGAAGGTCAGCAGCATCATTGTTAGTACCGCATGGAGTTTCACTGGCAGTTTTGTCCATCGAGTCTGCAACTTGCAAATTCTGCCAGAAGAATTTAAAGTTTTACTTAATCTTTCGTTGATAAGCAGATATATATCATTGCACATACATAACTAATAGGATGGATAAACTTTATGACAGTGCTTGACCCTCGCCTTATTCAAAAGAGTTACCTTTTCAGCTATCTCCTCTTCAACTGTTGGTTCTTCAGGATTCTCCTCTTCAACTGCTGGCTCTTCAGTTTTTTCTTCAAATGCTAGTTCATTAGGTGTTTCTTCCCGTGTTGATTCTTTGGGTGTTTCTTCAGTTATTGGTTTTTCAGGTTTCTCTCCAACCGTTGGCTCTTCAAGTTTCTCCTCAGCCGATAGTTCTTCAAGTTTCTCCTCCACAGCTGGGTTCTCACGTTTCTCTTCAACTGCCAGTTCTTCAAGTTTTTTCTCAACCACCGGTTCTTCAGTCTTCTCCATAACCACCAATACTTCAGATTTCTCTTCAAGTGTTATTTCTTCATGTTCTTTTTCAACTACTGGTTCTTGAGGGTTTTCCTTGACTGATTCATAGTTAGCAATATCATTGTTGGTAGTGCAAGGAATTGCATTATCTATCTTGTCTTTTGAGTCTACATTTGGCAAATTCTGCAAGAAAATTCAAAGTTTTACTTAGTCTTTCAATAGATAAACATATGCAAAGCCTTAACACAGATAAAGCAGATGTGATGAATAAATTTTGTGACTGTTTAATCCTAACCTTCTCTAGAAAAGCTTTCATTTCAGGTTTCTCCTCTTCAACAACTAGTTCTTCAGGTATCTTTTCAACCGTTGGTTCTTCAGGTTTCTCTTCAAGTTCTAGTTCTTCAGGTGTTTCCTCCTCTACTAGCTCTTCAGGTGTTTCTTTAGCTGTTGATTCTTCAGGTTTCTCTTCAGCCACTGGTTCTTGAGGTCTGTCCTCAAGTGGTACTTCAGATTTCTCCTCAACCCTTGGTTCTTCAGGTGTCTCCTTATCCGCTGGTGCATCAAGTTTCTGTTCAATAACAGGCTCTTCAGGTTTTTCTTCAACTGCTGATTCTTCAAGATTTTCCTCCACTTGTGGAGAGAGAGCAACATTATTATTGGTATTGCATGGAATTTCACTGCCAGCTTTGTCGTTTGATTTTACAACTAGCATATTCTGCAAAAGAATTTAATGTTTCACTTAGTCTTTTAATAAATAAGCAGATGTAAATCATTGCACACATATAACTAATGAGATGGATAAACTTTGTGACAGAGCTTGACACATCACCTTTTCCAAAAGAGTTACCTTTTCAGGTTTCTCCTCTTTAAATGCTGGTTTCTCTTCAAATGATAGTTCATAAGGTGTTTCTTCCGATGTTGGTTCTTCAGGTACTTCTTCAGTTACCAGTTTTTCAGGTTTCTCCTCAATTGTTGGTTCTTTGATAGTTTCCTCAACTGATGTTTTTTCTAGCTTCTCTCCCATTGTTGGTTTTTCAGGTTTCTCTTGGATTGTAGGTTGTTCAGGTTTTTTCTCAATCACTGGATCTTCTGTCTTCTCCGAAACCACTGATTGTTCAGATTTCTCTTCAATTGCTGGCTCTTCATGTTCTTTTTCAGCTACTGGTTCTTCTATTTTTTCCACAACTGATGCATTATCAGCAATATCGTTGTCCTTTGAGTTTACAGTAGGCAAATTCTGCAAGATTTGAGATTTCATTTAGTCTTTAAATAGTTAAACGAAGATAAATTCGTTACACATATAAAGCTAATACGATGGATAAACCTTGTGACAGTTTTCAACTCTCACCTTCTCCTGAAGAGTTTCTGTTTCAGGTTCCTCCTCTTTATTTGCTTCTTTTTCATCTTTCTCTTCTACAACTAGTTCCTCAAGTGTCTCTTCAGCTGTTGGTTCTTTAGGTATCTCTTCAAGTGTTTCCTCCCCTGCTAGCTCTTCAGGTGTTTCTTTAGCTTCGGGTTCTTCAGGTTTCTCTTCATTTGCCATTTCTTGAGGTTTCTCCTCAACTGGTATTTCACATTTCTCCTCTACTGCTGGTACATCAGTTTTTTCTTCAATAACTGGTTCTTCAGGTTTTTCTTCAACTGCCAATTCCCTTGGATTTTCCACAATGTCTGGAGAGTGACCAACATCATTATTGGCATTACATGGAATTTCACTATGAGTTTCGTTGTTCGAGTCTACAATTATCATATCCTGCAAAAAGAATTTGATATTTTCAATTAGTCTTTCAATAAAGAAGCAGATATGAAACACTGCACATAAATAACCAACAGAATGGATAAACTTTATGATAATGCTTGATCCTTACCTTTTCCGAAAGAGTTACCTTTTCTGGTTTCTCCTCTTCAACTGCTGGTTCTTCGTGTTTCTCTTCAAATGCTAGTTCATTAGGTGTTTCTTCCCATGTTGGTTCCTTAAATACTTCTTCAGTCACTGGCTTTTCAGGCTTATCCTCAACTGTTGGTTCGCTGATTGTCTCCTCAACTGATGATTCTTCAAGACTCTCTCCCACTGTTTGTTTTTCAGGTTTCTCTTCAATTATCGGTTGTTCAGGCATTTTCTCAATGGCTGGTCCTTCTGGCTTCTCTGGAACCACTGATTCTTCTGATTTCTCTTCAATTGCTGGTTCTTCATGTTTATTTTCTGCTACTCGTTCTGTTTTTTCCTCAACTGATGCGTAGTCAACAATATCATTGTTGGTATTGCTTGGAATTGCATTGTCTGACTTGTTCTTTGAGATTACAGTAGGCAAATTCTTCAAGAAAATTTAAAATTTCATTAAGTCTTTCAATAGATAAACAAAGGAAATTTTTTGCACATAAAGCTATATGATGGGTAAACTTTGTGACAGTGTTAAACTCTCACCTTCTCCGGAAGGGTTTCTGTTTCAGGTTCCTCCTCTTCAATTGCTGTTTTTTCATCTTTTTCTTCAACAACTAGTTCTTCAAGTGTTTCTTTCTTTGTTGGTTCTTCAGGTTTCTCTTCAAGTGCTAGTTTTTCAGGTGTTTCCTCCCCTGCTAGCTCTTCAGGTGTTTCTTTAGCTGTTGGTTCTTCAGGTTTCTGTTCAGCTGCCGGTTCTTCAGGTTTCTCCTCAACTGGTACTTCACAATTCTCCTCAACCGCGGGTACATCAGGCTTTTCTTCAACTGGCGATTCTTCTGGATTTTCCTTCATCTTTGGAGAGTGACCAACATCATTATTGATATTGCATGGAATTTCACTACTAGTTTGATTGTTCGAGTTTACCTTTAACATATTCTGCAAAAAGAATTTGATGTTTCAGTTAGTCTTAGCAGATGTGAATCACTGCACATACATAACTAACAAAATGGATAAACTTTGTTATAGTGCTTGACCCTTACCTTTTCCAAAAGGGTTACCTTTTCAGGTTTTTCCTCTTCAACTGCTGGTTCTTCGTGTTTTTCTTCAAATGCTAGTTCATTAGGTGTTTGTTTCCATGTTGGTTCTTTAGGTGTTTCTTCAGTTACTGGCTTTTCAGGCTTCTCCTCAATTGTTGGTTCACTGATTGTCTCCTCAACTGATGGTTCTTCAAGATTCTCTCTCACTGTTTGTTTTTCAGGTTTCTGTTCAATTGTCGGTTGTTCAGGTATTTTCTCAACTGCTGGTTCTTCTGGCTTCCCCGAAACTGCTGATTCTTTATATTTCTCTTCAATTGCTGGTTCGACAAGCTTTTTTTCTGCTACTGATTCTTCTGCTTTTTCCTCAACTGATGCATAGTGAGGAATATCATTGTCGGTATTGCATGGAATTGCATTGTCTGTCTTGTCCTTTGAGTTTACAGTAGGCAAATTCTGCAAGAAAAATTAAAATTTCAGTTAGTCTTTAAATAGATAAACAAAGGTAAATTCGTTACATATAAAGCTAATATGTTGGATAAACTTTGTTACAGTTTTCAACTCTCACCTTCTCCGTAAGAGTTTCTGTTTCAGGTTTCTCCTCTTCAATTGCTGGTTTTTCATCTTTCTCTGCAGCAAATAGTTCAAGTGTCTCTTCAGCTGTTGGTTCTTCAGGTTTTTCTTCAAGTGTTTCTTCCCCTACTCGCTCTTCAGGTGTTTCTTTAGCTGCCGGTTCTTCAGTTTTTTCAGCTGCCGGTTCTCGAGGTTTCTCCTCAACTGATACTTCACATTTCTCCTCTACTGCTGGTACATCAGTTTTTTCTTTAATAACTGGTTCTTCAGTTTTTTCTTCAACTGCCAACTCATTTGGATTTTCCACAATGTCTGGAGAGCGACCAACATCATTATTGGTATTGCATGGAATTTCACTACCAGTTTTGTTGTTTGAGTCTACAATTAGCATATCCTGCAAAAAGATAAAGAAGCAGATGTGAATCACCGCACATACATAACTAACAAAATGGATAAACTTTGTGATAGTGCTTGACCCTTACCGTTTCTAAAAGACACAACTTTTCTGGTTTCTCATCTTCAACTGCTGGTTCTTCGTGTTTCTCTTCAAATGCTAGTTCGTTGGGTGCTTCTTCCCGTGTTGGTTCCTTAGATATTTCTTCCATTACTGGCTTTTCACGCTTCTCCTCAATTGTTGGTTCGCTGATTGTCTCCTCGACTGATGGTTCTTCAAGATTCTCTCCCACTGTTTGTTTTTCGGGTTTCTCTTCAATTATCGGTTGTTCAGGCATTTTCTCAACCGCTGGTTCTTGTGGCTTCTCTGAAGCCGCTGATTCTTCAAATTTCTCTCCAATTGCTGGTTTTTCATGTTTATTTTCAGCTACTGTTTCTTCTGTTTTTTTCTCAACTGGTGCGTAGTCAGCAATATCATTGTTGGTATTGCTTGGAATTGCATTGTCTGCCTTGTCCTTTGATTTTACAATTGGCAAATTCTGCAATAAAATTTAATGTGTCGTTTAATCCTTTAATGAATAAACAAATGTAAATTTGTTGCACATATAAAGCTAATATGATGGATAAACTTTGTGACAGTGTTTAATCCTCACCTTATCCTGAAGAGCTTCCGTTTCAGGTTTCTCCTCTTCAATTGCTGTTTTTTCAACTTTCTCTTCAACAACTAGTTCTTCAGGTATCTTTTTAACCGTTGGTTCTTCAGGTTTCTCTTTAAGTGCTAGTTCTTCAGGTGTTTCCTCCCCTGCTAGCTCTTCGGGTGTTCCTTTAGTTGTTGATTTTTCAGGTTTCTCTTCAGCCGCTGGTTCTTGAGGTTTCTCCTGAAATGGTACTTCAGATTTCTCCTCAACTGTTGGTTCTTCAGGTTTCTCCTTAAGCACAGGTACATAAAGTTTCTCTTCAATTGGTTCTTCATGTTTTTCTTCAACTGCTGATTCTTGAAGATTTTCCTCAACTTGTGGGGATTGAGCAACATCATTATTGGAATTGTATGGAATTTCACAGCCATTTTTGTTGTTCGAGTCTATAACTAGCATGTTCTGCAAAAGAATTTAATGTTCACTCAGTCTTTCAATAAAGAGGCAGATGTGAATCATTGCACATACATAACTAATAGGATGGATAAACTTTATGGGAGTGCTTGGCCCTCACCTTTTCCAAAAGAGTTACCTTTTCAGGTTTCTCTTCTAATGCTAGTTCATTAGGTGTGTCATCACATGGTGGTTCTTCAGGTGCTTCTTCGGTTACTGGGTTTTTAGGTTTCTCTTCAACTGTTGGTCCTTTGAATGTCTCCTCGATCGATGATTCTTGAAGTTTCTCTCCATCTGCTGGTTTTTCAGGTTTCTCTTCAATTGTTGGCTGTTCAGGTTTTTTCTCAACCACTGTTTCTTCTGGCTTCTCCGAAACCGCTGATTGTTCAGATTTCTCTTCAATTCTTGGCTCTTCATGTTCTTTTTCAGCTACAGGTTCTTCAGTGTTCTCCTCAACTGATGCATAGTCAGCAATATCATTGCTGGTATTGCCTGGAATTGCATTGTCTATCTTGTCCTTTGAGTTTACAATTGGCAAACTCTGCAAGAAAATTTGAAACTCCATTTAGTCTTTCCATAGATAAATTGATGTAAATTCATTGGACATATAAAGCTAATATGATGGATAAACTTTGTGGCGGTGTGTTTAATCCTCACCTTCTCCAGAAGAGCTTCTGTTTCAGGTTTCTCCTCCTCCTTCGCTGTTTTTTCAGATGTGTCTTCAACCGTTGGTTGTTCAGGTTTCTCTTCAAGTGCTAGTTCTTCATGTGTTTCCTCCCCTACTAGATCTTCAGGTGTTTCTTTAGGTATTGGTTCTTCAGGTTTCTCTTCATCCGCTGGTTCTTCAGGTTTCTCCTCAAATGGTACTTCAGATTTCTCCTCAACCGTTGTTTCTTCGGGTTTCTCTTTAACAGCTGGTACATCAAGTTTCTCTTCAATTACTGGTTCTTCAGGATTTTCTTCAACTACTGGCTCTTCGGGGTTTTTCTCAATTTCTGGAAAGTGGGCAGCATCGTTGTTGTTATTGCATGGAATTTCACTGCCAGTTTTTTCTGAGTCTACAACTAGGATTTTCTGCATGAAGAGTTTAAAGTTTCTCTTAGTCTTTCAAGAGATAAGCAGACGTGAATTGCTGCACATACATAATTAATAGGATGGATAAACCTTTTGACAATACTTGACCCTCACCTTTTCCAAAAGAGCTACCTTTTCGAGTTTCTCCTCTTCAACTGCTGGTTTCTCTTCAAATGGTAGTTCATTTTGTGTTTCTTCCCGTGGTGGTTCTTCAGGTGCTTCTTCAGTTACAGGGTTTTCAGGTTTCTCTTCAACTGTTGGTCCTTTGATTGTCTCCTCAACCGATGGTTCTTCAAGTTTCTCTCTTGCTGCTGCTTTTTCAGATTGCTCTTCAACTGTCGGTTGTTCACGTTTTTTCTCAATCACTGGTTCTTCAGGCTTCTCCAAAACTGTTGATTCTTTAGATTTCTCTTCAATTACTGGTTCTTCTGTATTCTTCTCAACTGATGCATAGTCAGCAATATCATTGTTGGTATTGCATGGAATTGCATTGCCTCTCTTGTTCTTTGAGGCTACAATTGGTGAATTCTGCAAAAAGAAAAATTTTAAGTTTCATTTAGTCTTTCAATAGATAAACAAATATAAATTCGTTGCACATATAAAGCTAATAGATGGATAAACTTTGCGACAGTGTTTAATCCTCACCTTATCCTGGAAAGCTTCCGTTTCAGGTTTCTCCTCTTCAATTGCTGCTTTATCATCTCTCTCTTCAACAACTAGTTTTTGAAGTGTCTCTTCAACCGTTTGCTCTTCAGGTTTCTCTTCATGTGCTAGATCTTCAGGGGCTTCTTTAGCTTTTGGTTCTTCAGGTTTCTCTTTAGCCGCTGGTTTTTCAGTTTTCTCCTTAAATGGTTCTTCAGATTTCTCCTCAGCCGTTATTTCTTCAGGTTTCTCTTTAACCACTGGTACATCAAGTTTCTCTTCAATAACTGGTTCTTCAGATTTTTCTTCCACTGCTGGATCTTCGGGGTTTTTCTCAACTTCTGGAAAGTGGGCAGCATCGTTGTTGGTATTGATTTGAATTTCACTGTCAGATTTGTCTTTTGAGTCTACAACTAGCATTTTCTGCAAGAAGAATTTAAAGTTTCTCTTAGTCTTTCAAGAGATAAGCAGACGTGAAGCGTTGCACATACACAATTAATATGATGGATAAACTTTGTGCCAGTGCTTGATCCTCACCTTTTCCACGAGAGTTACCTTTTCAGGGTTCTCCTCTTTAACTGCTGGTTTTTCATGTTTCTCTTCAACTGCTAGTTGTGCAGTTGTTTCTTCAACAGTTAGTTCTGTAGGTTTTTCTTCAAAATCTAATTTTTCGGGGTTTTGTCCCTGTGTTGGTTCTTTTGGTGTTTCTTCAACTGTTATTTCTTCAGTTTTCTCTTCAGCTGCTGTTTTTTCAAAGTTTTTCTGGACCTCTGGTTCTTCAAGTTTCTCTTGCACAGCTGGTTCTTCAGGTTCTTCTTCAACTGCTGGTTCTTCTGTTTTTTCTTCACCTGCTGGTTCTTCATGTTCCTCCATAGCTGCTGGTTCTTTAGGTTTCTCTTCAATCGTTGGTTCTTCATGTTTTTCTGCAACTGTTGGTTCTTCAGGTTTTTCCTCTACTGCTGGATGATCAGCAACATCTTGGTGTCCTTTCTTGATTGAGTTGTCCCCATGTTTTCCGCTCATATCTGATTCAGCATCATCAAACCTGGTTTCTTCCACAACATTAACAAATGAATTAACAAGCACACTAGTAGCACCCGCTCCATCTTCTGTCTCTTTTTCCTCATCCTCTCCTCTTTGGCACTCTGATTTGGGGGAGATGTAAATATTTCTATCGCCATCATGTTCATTCTCATGTTTGACTTCTTTCTCATCCTTCATGTCGCCAGGTGATTTGATTGCTTCAGCATCCATCTCTTCTGTTCTATATTTTGCAGAGCAAACATCTTCTTTGACGATCGAGGGGATAGAGGTGTTCTTCTCAACATTGTTCGTTTTACATGATGTTTCACTCTTTTCATTTGGACTCTTTGTTCCCGCAGAGACAATGCTAGTGATGCAACTCAAGATATTCTGCCTTTCTGTGTTCTCTTGCTCCTTATTATGAGTTGAGATGGTTGCTTTAGGATCCATTTCTGGACTACCTAAAATGGATGGCATAGTTTCTTTTTCTTTTCCTTCTAAGATTGTTTCACATGAATCTCTTTCCTTGTCGGTAGCAGGTACTTGCTCTGTGCTGTCATCTTCATGACAAACTTCTTTTTCTGTTGTATCCTCCCGTAAATGTCTTACGGAACTCTCTTCATAGTTAAGCACTTGTACAATCCGAGTCATTGTCAAATCTTCATTGGATTGTTCTTGTGCAATGTCTCCATCATCCTTGTCCGAGCTAGTTGCTGATTCTTTTGCATTTTCCTGGTGTCCATTTGAAGAAATATTTTCATTTGGACTGTGTTCTACTCTTTTGTCTTCTATTTTCTCCCCCATTTGGAATGAACTCCCAGAGATTGGTTCATCTGACTTGTTTAGTGTGTCGACTGACACATGGACTTCCATTGAACTGCCATTTTCTTCAACAGCCTTGGAAACTAAAGGTGATGCATAAAATAGTTCACCCTCGGTGGTTCCACAATTACCTTTAGTTTGATCCCGAACACTTTCAACCTCTGAAGTTCTATCAAACTCAGATAGTGAATGGTCCTTCTTGTCTTTCTCCATTTTCACTTCCCCTAGCAAATTCTCTTCTTTTTTCTGCATAAACGAATGATTTTTGCTATGTTTTAACAGAATTAAGAAGAAATATGTTCAAGTTATCTAACGTTGGCAGAGCAGCACCGAAGTTACCACATGAAATTTGTCAGACTAGCCCTGCCCTATTGGAACTGCAATATTAGCAAGGTCCCTGTTTTATCACTGAAATGGAGTTACTAACCCTAGCGGTCAAATTCTTAAAGGTCCCAACATAGGACCTGCTCACTAAACCTTCTTTGCCATGTTTAAGAATTCCCCCAGAAAGAGTTGCTACTGCTCTTCCCTTTATTAACCAATCAATCTCCAACAGGACCTATTTACTCTTCGTGTAATGTGTCAGATATTTTTCATTGGTGAAAGAGACTGCAGTATTACACAATAGGAAAAAAAATGCAGGAAGACATCTACCTAAAGTATTTGAAGTTGTCGTAAACCTACTAAGTCGTGAAAAGTCAGTGGGATAGTGTTTATTGCATGTACAAGTGATTTGATCTTTAGTTGGGTAAATACAGATTAGTCCATCAGTTGGGGGGCTTAATTCTTTATACTTCTGAGAATATACTCATTAATTACCAGTAGCATGTTTCTAGATTAGCTTGATGTGTCAAATAAGTTGTCTATAGAATTTTTTGCCGTATATAGAATTTTAACTGCTGGTTTCAAGCAGTCATGATAAACCAATAACCTCTAACATTTCTTTTATGGTTTCTAAAATATGAGAAGATTGATTTGAAATGTATGTCCATAACTTTCTCCATGTAAATACCTAAGTGGAACGGTTATCATTTACTGTTAAAAGAATCCTTAGTTACACCCAAACTTAGGGCCTCCTTTTCTACCTAGTTATCTTTCGAGCACAATTTTAGTATTTGGAATTCTCAATTAACATGATTCCAAAAGGTGTGATCAGAGATAATTGACTAGATATATTGCAATTTTTTCTTCAATTTTATTTTGTGGATGAATCTAGTCTCTTGGAGAAAGTCAAGTTTTTCAATGTTAATTATTTAAGGAGTTCTTTTGAAAATAAGATTTCATTGATATGTTTCTGTGCTAATTCAAAGTTTCCCCTAGGTACTTTTTTTTAATCAATAACTAACAGTCTTTTTGGAGAGAGTAAGGTTTTTAGTGCTAAACAAAAATTCTTAGTTGAGAATTAATAATTGTGCTGATTTGTTTCTATTATATTTCTTT
>JBDJHY010000049.1:20821910-20832451 GCA_039654485.1 Withania somnifera | reverse complement strand
TTTCTTTTCCACCTCCCTAAAGACTATCACAGTGTGTATTGTACAATTGAACTGGACTGAAACTTCGCATAGCTATAAGTAGAGATTGTCTAAATATATCAATGCAGGATTAGAATAGTTCTATAATTATTAATTGATGACCATGTTGTTAAAGTAGATAGAAAATGACAAATTCCACTTGTTAATCCTACTAATATTGTGAGTTGGATGGGTGGTCCTTTTGAATGATGAGTAGTCACATGGCCCTCTAGTATAGCTTTAGTCATCAAGTCAGATAATTGTGTCTAATAACTGTAGAGATTGTGCTGCTGACAAGGAGAAACTTCCACAAGAATATAATGTTTACTTCATCCCAGGGTATAATTATAAATTCCTTTATGGTCATATATTTTAATTAAAGGAGAGTAACATGCCCTTGTAACATTCCTTAGATAGTTGTTCAATTATCAGATTGCTACATCTCACGGTGGCTTGAATTTCCCTACAAATTCGTTCAGTTGATCTTGGAAAACTTTGGCTTGAATTTTAATTCTTTTTGAAAGTTATCCCAAGATCTCAATTATTTGAGCTGACATTATATCGGACAAAGATTGAGCTTAAATGGAGCAACATATACAAAGTAGATTTATACAATCAATCTCAATTTGCTTGAGACTGAGATGTAGTGGTTGTATTTGAGCCGACAACGTAAATACTTACCCACTCCTAGTGTTTACAACAATCGTACTAATTTACCTCGTTTATGTCATAAATTAAGGTGAGAATGAAGTGTATTGAAAGACGTTGTGAGTTGGTGCAAATACCAGGTGTTGCCGTGTGCAGGGGCAATTCTATTTGTTAAAAATGATGCAGGTGTTTCCGTAAATGTTGAGTTATTTACGTAAAGGAGCAGAGATTAATTTCCACTTAATGCATTTTTTTTCTTCTTTCTTTAGTGGTGCATTCATGATTCAAAATCTTGAATTGGTGTCTGGCCGTTGGGTCTTCCAATATATAGGTTGATTGTTTCGCTCTTGTGTTAATGTATCAAGTGAGTCTGTTAGTCTTACTCCTCATTCACCAGGCCAATCAGTCAATATAAATATAGAAATTGGAAAGGTAAAGGATACAGGGAATAAGAGGAGAGGAAAGAGAAAGAGAAGCTATTTCTACAAGGTAATATAAAAGGCATAATCATTTTTAAAGGTACAATATGTCAATTCAGGTAAAAAGGGTCAAATTATATTTTCCTCCTGGTCCTATGGTAAATTAAAGGGAAACCTCTGTAAAGTGATAAAAATAGTGTAACTTTAGAAGAAGCCATAAAGATGGCACAAAGGGTGCGGGAAGAGAACGATTTAGGATTTTAAATCAACATCTTTAAAGTTTCGTTGCAACTTTTATTACTAAGCATATTAATTTTCGTATTAAAAATCTCTTTGCCAGTTTGCCCTCCCGAGATAGGCATAAAATTTATGTACATTTTATTTTTTCAATAATATTGCACTTTTGAAATTATAATGTGTATGTTATTGTTACCGGTAGGTGCAATCTCAATATATAGTTCAAAGTCAAAAGCAACATGCTAACATTAGAAGTACGATACCTGATGACTGGGTAAACATAATGAAAAAGTATCAAAAGAGCAGGTTGATGAGATGTACGAAGAAGAAAGTCCTATGTTCCATGTCACTCATCGACGTGAAAACTGTTTTATCGTACATAAAATCGAAATTATTGTTAAAAAATATGACTAAGACCAATGAATTGGAAGGGGGATGCATCATGCATGTGTAGGGCTTTCAAAAGGTAATTGGTTTTAAACAAGGAGTTGTCTCAATCAAACCATTCAAAAACAAGATAGATGGTTTGTCTTTTTTCCCCGCCCCTTTAGGTGGGTGGTGATATAAAGGTGTAAGCAAATAGCTATATTTCAGCTGTTTATGTCTTAATTCTTTTTTCTTTTCTTCCTCCTACCTTAAACATTCTGCCATAATGCATTACAAGGACCAAAAAGAAAAACGAGAGAGACATCTCACCGCTTTGATGAATCAAGGGTCGGATAAGCGCGAAAAATTATGTTCCATCACAAACGGAACATTAATTGAAAACACATATACAAATACAGTAATTAATTTTGACATACATATACAAATTATATATCGAGATTTTTTATATATGTATATTAAGTTTTATATACACGTGGTTATGAATTATAATTAGCAAAGTATTGCTATCGGGGAGCTAAATTTAGTCCTCCAATTTGCTTTTTTTTGAAATTTCCTCTCAAAATAATTGTATGGAATCTTAACATAATAGTACTAATTATATAGATTAAAATTTGTAAAAAGAAATTGTAGTTAATTTTTATTAAGATTGTTGTGTAGTATAAAAATTCTTGGTTGTGTTGAGTTTTAGGTCTACGCGCCGATGGTATAAACTGCAAAACGTGTGTGTACAATTTAGGATACTTAATAAAGTGATGTTAGAACTTAGAATAAAAACCAACAATAAGGACTAAATGATAACTTGATAAAAGTGATAATCAACCTGTTATCGTAGGTTAAATTACAACGACCCTATAAAAAATTTTACCTTGTTGGTATGTATAATTGAAATTTGATTGCATTTAATAAGTAGTGAATTACATATTCTGTCATTTACGTCTCATTGAGTGCTACAATTAACTGATTTAGATAATGATGTCTTATTGATATTATCTTCTGATGTTACGGAACTTCTGACTAGGAGAGAGCTCGATAGCTCTTGACTTGCACACCAAGGGGTAACATTCCTAGAAGATACATTAATTTTGATTTTATATTTAAAAATTAAATTTAATATGAATAAATTAATAATAAGGCTCACCTATGGGATTAAAATCCTACTATTAAATGAAATGCAACAAAAATAGCTATTCTAACAATGATACCAAAATGACAAACACTTAGCATAGAAGAAGAAAACCTCATGAATGTCCCACGGCCCCTACTCAAATTTAAGCAGCCATATATCCAAAGTATATAAATAAATTCAAAAAACAGACGTTAGTGCCTAAAGTGTCACGTTCAGTGGGCCACGAATTTGGATGGACGGCTCCCACTTGCTACTTGATACGACTTGTTCTTCTTTTTTTCTTTTGATGGAGTGAAGAGTAAAAATTATATTTAAAATATTTTATTTTATTAAGTTTTATATTTAAATTATTAAATATGTGAGTTTTTCATCTGAACTATTACAGAATATTTAGTGAAACAGATCTGAACTGTTTATTTCTTGAGTTTCATACATGAAAGTTCAGGTGTATTTCTCAAATAATAAATAATTCAGACGTGTTTCGCTACACATTTTTTGATAGTTCAGGTATGTTTTTCAAACAGTTGATATTCGAGTATGAAAAATAAAAATAAAAAATTTAAGTGTGTTTTTTATCCTTCTTGACTCTTTCTATTTTTGAGCTTTTGTTTTACCAATCTACTGAGGGTTATTAATGTGAAATCGATTTAAAATTTGAAATTTATGAATCTACATAGCAACTTCAAGTTAATATACTTAGCAGTCAAATGTTGCTAATAAGTATTTAGTAAATTTCTTAATGATTGCACAAAATTTGGGCAAAAATTATTTGATTGATCACATGAATTCATAGATGGCACACTTTAAATTTATCCATCCTAGTCATAGAGGTGAACTCAAAACTTATATTATTGATATATATGTAGTAGATTTATTAATGCAAAATTTAAACCAAATCCATTCAATTTTATTGTATCCGTATATACTCCATGTCTAACAACAAGTTATTTTCTTATCATTTTAAACCATTGCAAGCATTGGAATTCTTTCTCAAAATTCATCGAATGCATTAAGAAAGTAAAGAAGGGGCACTCAATGAAATATTTAATTTGATTAGGCATAAATGAGGTGATATTGGTTAACGTTATCTTGTCAGCAATTGTTGATGGGAATAAAAGGGGGCCCAAAGAGAATCTTAAGGTCAATAACATTGAGCTGTCGCAGTGTCATGCCATCGTTTCCTATTGGGTGGTCCAAAGAAGGCCGCCTCACCGCCCATTGGACCCCTGGCCCCCACCACACCGCTTCCAATTTTCTGTAACCAAAATTGCCATGCATTGCACCAACAAAGTACAGTGAAAAGTTAAAAGGAAAAATTATCTTTTAATTATATATAATAAAATATATTTCATATAATCATATAAAATAATATAAATGAATGCGAATATAATTTTAAACTTTAAAAAAAATATATTTTATTTACATCATTGTATATATTAACATGCGAATATAACTTTAAATTTAAATTAAATGACATTTCATATATAACTGGAAGTTAAACACGCAAATACAATTTTTAAAAGTTGTATATGAAACAGGCAAATACAACTACAGATAAAAGTTGTATCATCTTCAGAAATAAAAAGCTTGTTTCAGACTTTACAAATATGTCATTTATGAAATTTTGTCAAAAGTTAAACCACTCCTAATAATAATAATTGATATATCTTATGAGTGAGAATTGAGAATATGGAGCGCCTTGTGAAAGTGCAAAGATTATTTTGATATATCCTTTATTCAAGGAATAATGAAAAAGAAATAATAGATAAATTTAATAATAATAAAAAATACTAGACAATGCTCGACCTGATTAGTGATAATTTAATAATAAGAGTGATAATTGAATTATTTGTTCCCTATTCTTCAGTTTGGTGTAAATATTAAATTTGGTTAACAGGTTAAGGCTATACCTAAAAGTGCATGCAGCCACAAATCAATTGAATATATAGAAATTTTGAGCTAGTATCGTAAAATTTTACATAGTTAAGATGGGAGTAATATAAACAACTATAGTTGACATGGCTTTCATTAGAGCGCTATGTTTCATGACCCTTTGATGACACCTGACTTGACGAGTCTTCTAATGCTTATTGTCATAAAATCATGCTCCGAATTTAATTGTCGATTGTAACGTATACTGGATTTGAAATTAATAAAAGTACATATTTTAAATTTATTTAACTTTTAACTTTGCATACTTAATTTGAGATAAATTCAATATAAATGTAACTTCAATGAAAACCACAACCTCTTCCACAGCCGATGTCCTTTGCTGAACACTTGTTCACTATGTAATAGCTCGCAAATAAAATCGTATTGGGCAAACCCCATGAGAGGAGCGACAAACGGAGGCTGAATTCCATCCCAGATCTCTCACACCTTCAGTTTATTCCATTTCAGGAGCTATTAGAAATAAAAATTAATTTTGTAAGTTCTCATTTTATTCATAATGATATATTTTTATAGCCATAGAAACTATCACAGTATTTGTAAAACCAAAATTCTAAGTGTGATTTTGATATTATAAAATTGTAAGAGCCAAACTTTTATTGGGCTTAAAGATTGGATTTTGGGCCTTACTTAAATGCATGAAATAAGATGAAAAAGCCAAAAAATTAGGCGGGAAAGAGAGCCGTTGCCCCCAAAACGCCCAAATTGTGGCGCCAAAATCTAAAATTTTCGATGGATTTCAGCTGCCCATTGCCCGAAATCCTACGGGCATCCCATAAGAATCTGTCACAATATTCTTATAACTCCTTATATAGCCTAATGATTATACATTACAATATAATTTAATCAAATTAGGTTTTTTTTTCCCCTTATTCTTTCTTTATAAATTTGCCCAGCATTTTGCCGCCTTTGTTTCCTTTTTCTTTCCTTCAAAGTTTTTAGTACATTATTCAACCTTTTTCTCTCTTACTTCCTTATTGTATTAGAATCTTAGTGCCAAAATAAAAAAGACCCTTTTGGTTCATTCTTTTTACCCTCCAAATTTACACAGATTCTTGATAAAAGAGGAGTCGTCGTGTTTCAAAGGCAAAGTTTTTATCTTTTTCAACAACAGTTTGGTATGGGATTTTCAAAGAAACAACAACTAGTGGATGGAAGTAAAGAAGAGAACAAAATGTGGGTAATTGCTGGAATTGCCTTTAGGCCTAAACTGAAATCCATATGTACAAAGCCAAAGAGAGAAGAAGAAGAAGAAGAAGAAGAATCCGAAGACAAAGTAGAAGAGAGTTCAACCACTCCAACAGAAAAAGGTTCAAGGATAACGGACAAACTTCCATGTCCACCAGCTCCAGTGAAACGTAGGCCAGCATCAACATGTCATTATAATGGTGCTAGAGAGTTCTTTAATCCACCAGATCTTGAGTCTGTATTTATTATTCGACATGTGTAGAGAGCAAATTATTAGAGGGTCAAAAAATGACAACTTTATGGAACCAGAAAGAGGCCCTTTTGCTCTTGTGCTGTTTTCTTGTTTCTTCTTAAGTTTTTTTAGTAGCTTAGGCTTTTGAGATTTAGATAATGATGATGTAATATACAAAATACTAGATATTGTGTCAGTAGATTCAGCTAGTTTATTCAGTTTCTATCTATAAAACTAAGAAAATTATCAGTATTATGGCCTTCTGTTTTGTTATTTTGCTCTATCTCTTTTATTCTTGAGCTAGTTTTTTTTAATAGCTTAGGCTTTTGATATTGCGAAAATGATTATGTATTATACAAAACATTAAATAGGGTCTTGGTAGATTAACTAGTGTAGTTCAGTTTTCATCTATGGCCTAGATAATAAAACAAGAAAATACTCAGTATTATGGCCTTCTATTTGTTCTTATTTTGTTATATTCTCTGTCTCGATTATCTTATTATTTTTAATATAACTTCTTCACTATTATATTTTCTCTTGGTAGTTGATTTTGATGTGTTTTGTTTGAATTGAGTGTCCATTGAAAACAAAGTATTTACCCAAGCTAGAGTAAGATTGCTACACACCACACTTCTCTCAGTTTCTCCTTTGGCTGCTTTTTTATTTCTTTTTCTTTTTTTGTAGATTGAGATTTTGATATTGATGATGCAATATACTGGAGTGGTAGATATGGTTTCTAAAAGAAGCAACAAATCTCAGTATTATTTCAGAGCTTTTACTTTCTTATTTTCTTCAAATTGTGCATTGAATTCATCTAACAAGTTACAAAATCTCAAATTCAATTTTCAATTTTTTTTAAAAGCTGAGTAATTTTTTGTTTTGAAAAAAGGAACCAGTCTTGGTGTCAAGTTTAATGTTGAGGTATTTGCTTAGTTTTTAGAGAAAAAGAAGTGCTTTCAAGCCGTAGTAGTTCGTTTTCAGAAACAAAAGAAAAGATAAGCTTTTGAAATATTAATCAAGCACAAAATGTTACCATAATATTAATAAAAACGATTTTCAAAAATCGATCAGCCGCAAAACACTGTGATGACCAAACAATTATAAATATATGTGTGGGGGTTGGGGTACGCCAATACATTTTTTAATTTGACAAAGGTAGTATGGCTGACAGATGTAATATAGATTTTTGATTGACCCACGCCAGCAACTTTTTACTAAAAAGAAAAAATTTAATAGTGGTCCATAATACAGTACAGTGCTAAATTTTTCATTTTTGGGTTTTCCGTCCGAAGTTAGGCATCGATATTCAAATTCGACTAATTAAAATTTAATTGAAAAGCTCCACTATGAGTAATTTTTTTTAAAAAAAATATCCCTATTTAAATTCCTAATTCTGTCATATGATAGTAGAGGATTTGATGTAACTCTTGTACTCCATCTCTCTATTCTAAAATACTTGTGATATTCTATTATTTCAAAGTTGAACTAAATTAAATTTCAATCAGCATTTAAATTATATATTTTGTATTTTATTAATATAAAGAAAATTTGTCACTTATAAAATATGGAATCATACTACTATATTAGCTCATTTTAAGAGTTAATTAAAAGTAATTTTATAACAAATATGTATCTGTAACCTGTTTAATATGGAAGCAACCTGCTATAATAAGTAAACTTATATTAAGAGCGTAAGATTTAGTAATCTGCAGTCTCGGTTAATGTGTTAAATAGAAAAAAAAAATGAAATGCTTTGGGGGTGAAGTCATCTTTGATAGAAAATAATTAAATATATATATAATTCGTTAAAATATTATATAATATATAAAAATTAAATATTAATTATTATAAATATTTATTTAATTTTAAATACTATTAATACATTAAAAAATATATATACATCATTTGCGGATACTAATGGGTCCCCCCACTGCATGTGAAACCTGTATTTGGCAAATCCAATTCTTCCTAGTAATGCTTCACTAGTGATTAAAAGACAAAAACATGGTACTGTTTGAGAATCCTATGTAGGGTTTACTAAAATTGTTTGGTAGTTCTACATATTCAAGATCATTGCTTTTTATATTTCTTGATGAACAAAAATTTCAGTTTTTAAATTTAAAATTTACGAGTTTTGAATTTTTTGGATAATGATCTTTAAGTAAGGTAGAAAGTTTATATTTATTTATTTTTTAATATGTAAATAAAAATTTAAATCAATATTATTGAATTCGATAAAATTATATTTCATCGTGACAAAGAAAGCTTTGGTCTGATTGTTGGTGGTGTTGCACTTGTAAAATATAGTATGAAGTACTTTTAGGCTATGTTAATTTAATTCCAAACAATAACCCACCAACTTGAAATAGTAAAATATTACGTTTTGTTACCGCATAATGACCTAATTCAAACTTAAAAGTATTTCCTTTTATTTATCCATTTAATATTTAAAATATTAATATATTTATCCGATTGATTTTAATTTACCTCACATAAGATCAGTAAAAGGGACAGTTTCCATGCCGTTTATGTTTTGTTATTCGTGACCTTTAATTAAAGCAAAGTTTGAACTAAACTACTGAAATAACAGTTAAAATAGAAGAGAGTTAAAACAGTTAATTAAAGCATCTATGATGAAAGATGATCAATTGAATAATTTTTTATCAAAAAATTATATAAAATATATAGGTCACAAATAATTTTATAAATATATATTAATTCATAAAAAACCTTACAAAAATATAATATCTGAATTTGAGCTAGGTAGGAAGTAGTTTATTAGGACATGATGAGGAAGGTCTCACCCCTTCAACCTAAAATTAATTTTCAGATGAGTTTCCTAGGGATCAGCATAGTTTAGTAACTTTAGTTTAGCAAAATAAAAGACGCACTAACAATTTGCAACAGGAGCAAAAGTTGGAAACTCACTGTTTAGTATTTGGATTGACCTAAAACAAAGTTCAGTTAATGACTAAAAAGCAACAAAGTTCCACTAATTAAAAGGGTACAATTAATTGTTTCATTGGATTCTTTAAAACTACCTTTTTGGGTAAGTGCCAATCTTTTTTTTCCAGTTGTTACCTTCTGTGAAACAGCACTGGAAGAACCTCTTTATGCTCCATTACTCTCTTCTCTTGTTTCAAAATAATTACTTCCGCCGATCAATAATACTTGTTTATTTTTTTATTTGACATATATATTTAAAAATAATAAATATTTTCTTTGTCTCATTATAGTTGGCAGTTTTTATTTTTTATCAAAATAAAAACATATTTTAGATATTAAAATAAGTTTAAAAGTAATAACACAACGTATTTTAATGTGTAATTAACAATTTCATAACAATTCACGAGTTCCTATGCCCTATCCCTTTTAATAAGGTACTCCTCCTCGTGATATTGCATAAAGAAATGGAATGTTCACTTCGTTCAATTTTATCTATTCACTTTAAATTTTACAAGCTTTTTAAAAATAACGATTGATATAAAATTTTATTATAATATTTATATTAATTGATGTTTAGTGTTAGATCATGAAAATAATTTGAGAAATGAATAATTAATCTTAAGCATAAATTATGAAAAAATAATTTTTTTAATATATTAAAATAGATAAATAAAGGTAAAAATTATTGAAGAGAATACACATTTAAAAGGAACCAACATAAGTTGTGTTGAGATTGTTGGCGTTCTTTAACCCTTGAATAAAAATTCTTGGCCTAAAAATAAAAAAATAAAAAAAAAACTCAATTGAATAAACATCACTTCAAAAAAATAAGCTCTAAAACGTGAAATTCGAATTTAATTGAACCCAATACATACAAGTGCCAAACTCAGACGGAAAAACAAAAAATATGTATATATTAGAAGGTTTCTTTCAATGTTGAAGCATACAAATAGAACTAGTTGACTCACATGAAAAAGAATACAAGTCAACGTTTCAAACGCCATTTATGGTGGAATATAAACTGGTATTAATTTTAGAGAAAATTAAAAATTAATGATAAGTAATTTACTTTAAATTCATCAGGTTGTTTGCGTGTTGGGACACTGAAGGAAGTAAAGACGTCCGGATGCATATTCGTCGGTTCAGTTTGATTTTATTATTATTAATTTTTAAATTTTAAAAATAGTAAATTAATATTAAATCAATTAGATACTTTTTATTGATTTTTAATTTATTAGTTTCGATCTTTAATGATACGATTTTGATTTCACCAATAAAAAAATACACATAATATTTTAATATTTACTTAACTATCGCATTTTAGAGACAAAAAATATCATCATTGTTAATATCATGTATACATAGTGTTCATAATATATAGCAAATAAAG
>JBDJHY010000049.1:20810661-20821810 GCA_039654485.1 Withania somnifera | reverse complement strand
TCAAATCCTTGACCAAATTGGCGAGATTTTCCCCTCCAAATTGCCAATTTGGCCAAAATTTTCCCTCCAAATCGTTTAGTGACCGAATATACAAGTCATTAACATACTATAAATCAGTGACTAAATAATTTGGTCACTAAATGAACGAACAACTGTATTTAGTGGCCAAATCACATTTGGTCACTAAAATAAGTGACCAAAGTGGTCAATTTGGCGGGATTTTTTTCCTCCAAATCGTTTAGTGACCAAAATAAATTTTAGTCACTATATTAAGACATTTAGTGACTACTTAGTGACGACCTTATTTTTTGTCACTAAAAACCATTTTTCTTGTAGTGTTTCTTTTCTTTTTCTTTTCTTTTTTTTAAATAATTTTTTTAATTTGCTTTTTGATCCTTCTAAATTTTATTTTTCATCTCAAAATATAATTTATCGAAGCCTTCTACAAATCATAAATAATTTTTTTATACATTGTATGTCAATAATTTTTTAATTTCATCATCATATTTTTCAGAGTGAACTGAACTGATGCGCTGAAACTCCGTTTGTCCATGCTTTTAATAAGCATATATATTACACAGTCTTACTGCTTCTTCTGAACCTGAGAGAGTAGCACTGAACTTCACCATAAAAATACATTGATTAGAAGCCCTGACTTTCTCTCTGAAGCCTAAATATGTAAATAGATACATTGAATAATTAATAAAATTTATTTAAGAATAAAAAAATTAAAATAAAAAAAATCTTAAAAAATCTTATGCCATGTGGCATCGACATCACCCAAATGTCATGTAATTTAAGCTCGTACTTACTATTGTGGAAAAGTGTTAAAACGAGGGGTGTTTTTATTAGTTTTAGTGACAATAGGGGTATATTTAGCCACAAAGTATGATAAGAAGGGATATTTAGCCAGAAAATATATAACCAAGGGCAAAGTTATCTATTTTTTCAAAGTAGAGGAGTATTTTTGGTCCTTTTTTCCTAAAATATACTACTATAGGAGCCAATCACTCTTACTATCACTAATTTTTGAATTATGTTAGATATCTTTTTTATGCATGATATATATATATAGAGGGTCGTGACATATAACTTGAGCGTGATACATAACTCAAGAAACCTCCAAATACAAGTGGAGGTTCATGATACATAATTTGAGCGCGATATATAACTCAAGTAACCACTATGATACACGGATACATGTTAAATTATTCAGATAAATGATTAGACACACGGTCCTCTATATGTATCGCTTAAAAAATAATATTAGATATAATTTTTTAATAACAGTAGAATATAATGTAAATATAGTAATGACGTTTGGTTCATTACGTATTTTATCCTTGGTCTCTTTTAGAGTTTTAGTACGAGTGTGGTATAGTATTTGTGACTCAATTTGTTTATGTAACATGAACAAATTTCTAATTTGAAATCGCATTTTTTAAAAAAGCAAGATTTTAATTTTTAAGTTGTGATTAAAATCAGGAAGTTTTTTTCTTTTTTTTCAATTAAATCATATAGAAATGATTATTTTAAAAAGATAGCTAAGATGAAGTTATGTGTATTTATGAGAATCAATTTGAATTAATGACGGAACAATTAACTAGGAAAGTCATTTTATCGTCCTAAGGAAATTATTGAAACAGTATTGGAATGGAAAAAAGAGAATTACATATAGTGTTAATATTTCACCCAGCTAATCGAACTAGCTTTTCATACACCTAACAGAATTAGCTCGTGCCTTTTAAAACTCCACCCCATTCATTTCTCCAACAATGCTATCAAATGGGCAAGTTGAAAGGATTGAGTAATAAACTATACTTCTCAGTTATATTACCACATGGTTCTTTTTACGAGCCCACAATTCGATAACACCTGGAATCAATTTCCAAAAGGAAGACAAATAAGTAAAACATCTGATGAAATAGTGTCTTAAACACACATTATTACTAAATATGATCATTAATAAGCAATTAAACATATCAACTAAAAAATGACATATAAACAAGCAATGGATGTTTAATCTGGGCCTATATGCCATAGCCATTCGATAGATTTACCTTTTTCATATATTTTGTATAGAATAAAGTAACTAACTGACAGTCAGTTGACTGCCAACTGTAACTAATTCTAATAGTTAGTTAGCCGTTAAGATGATTAGTTAGTTAGAAATTGATTAGTGGTGGTATAAGTAGTGATGTATAGCTATTGTTGATGCATCAGTTCAGTCAATTCAGTTTTCCCCTTTTGCATCTCAAACTTTCTCTTTGATTCTCTGTGTGTGCTGGAAGCTTCCATCATCTTCCTCAAGTTTTAACATGGTATAAGAGTCATTTCAATGATGGTCAATTAGGTCAGGTCGATAAACTCGAAAGTCCATTAGTGTAAGCTTCTTCTAGTTCTTCGAATTCTCTAGTTCTTCAAGTTCTAGCTAGGTCAGATATATCATTTTGTTTTTCATGCATTGAGAAATGACGATTTCAAATGAAATGAATCATCTAGTGCTAAATATGGACATGCAAACACCCCGAGAAATAGCTCCAATATTGATTCCTTCGATCCACTGTTTCTTCAGTCTTCTGATGTACATGGAGTGAATTTTGCACAGCTTACACTCATCGAAATAGAAAACTATACCTTGTGGAGAAAATCGTTGCGAATTACATTGTTAGAAAAGAACAAATTTGGTTTCATTGATGGAACCTGCATGAAGGAGCTGTAGGAAGGTCAAATGACTTATCAATGGGAGCGAGTCAATGCAGTAGTTTTGTCATGGATCATAAGCTCGGTATCTAAGGATTTGGTGAATGGAATTGTTTACTTCAAATGCACACAAAGTGTGAATTGATTTGAAGGAACTATTTGATAAAATCAATGAGACCAGGATTATATCATATATATATAGAGGAATTGCAACTCAGATTCAAGGTACCTCCACTGTTTATGCATATTTTTACAAGCTAAGTGATTTGTGGGAGGAGTATGAATCCCTTGTGCCCCCACCGGCTTGCACTTGTGAAAGATTCAGAGAATTTATAGCACATCTGGAGCAAAAAAAACTAATGCAATTCCTATGATTCCATTGCCTACGGTACATCAAGCCTATTCCCAAATAATACATGAAGAGAGTCAAAGAGCACATTCGAATATTACTGCACAGAGTTTAAATCAGAAGTTTCACTATGAGGAAGGTGAATCTTCAGCAATGGCTAATTTTTCATAGAGAAACACTTCCAGCCCTTTAGGGGTAAAAAGTTTGCTATGAAGAAAGGGAATCTTCAGCCATAGCAACAACCAATTTCACCAAGGGAAACAATATCAACTCTTTTAGAGAGAGTAACAGCAAAAAATGAAACGACATTCAAGTCTTCAGTGTGAGTTTTTCCATTTGTCGGGACATAGCAGAGGAACTTGTTATAAACTGATTGGATATCCATCAGACTTCAAGTTCACTAGAAACAAAGAAAGAAAAAGGGCATGAGATCTGGACATAGGGAAAATTATAGTCCCCAAAATGGAAATATGCTGCCAACAATGCTGGTTTGGTTATGGGAGAAAATAGATTGGTAGAATCGAGTTTTGGAAAGAATATTGCTGTTGATAATCCTTTTCAGCGACAAGTCTTCACTGCTGAATAATTCCAGAAGTTACTGAGTCTTATTGACAAGAAAGAAACACCTGAGGGAGCAGCTAATATGGCAGGTAACATCAATTGTTTTCTAGCTGGTTTTAAAACTAATTTTTCGATTGTTGATACAGGGGCATCAAATCACATGGTTTCATCCTTGGATCTCTTGTCATCTAGCACATATGTTTCTTTATCTAGTCAAAACAAAAGTCCACTTTCCTAATGGTGAGCTAGCCACGAATAGTCACCAAGGAATATTCCATTTGGATATGAATCAGATACTTACAGATGTTTATCTCATTTCCCATTTTAAGTACAACTTACTTTCTGTCTCTAAACTAACAAGAGACCTAAAATGTTTTGTGCCTTTCTATCCTGAATTTTTTATACTCCAGAATATCTATAGTGGCAGGGTGAGGGGGATTGGTAAGGAGAAAGATGGACTATACATCCTATCGACCAAGTCACCACCACCTGGTCAACTCACTCAGTCTCAAAAAGCAACCTGCTTAGCCAATCCTCTTGCTGGTGTACCTGTCTGGCATTAAAGATTGGGTCATGCACCAGCTCATGTTCTTAGCCAAATAAGTAGTCGGGGAATAAAGATTGATAAGTCACAGGTTTTGTATTGTCCTATATATCCTCTTTCTAGCAAACTAGGTTACTATTTCTATTCACAAGACTAGCATTGTATCACCCTTTCAATTATTGCACATGGAAGTATAGGGAACATAACACTTACAATGGCTATAAATACTTCCTTACTATTGTTGATGACTACATAAGATTGACTTGCTTTTTCTTCTTGAACTCAAGAGTGATTGTATTCCGCATTTAAAAAAAAATTGCATTTAAATTTTTTTTATTCTTGTTCTAAATCAGTTTAATGCCTCTATCAAGACAATTAGATTAGTCAATAGTCTTGAATCTTAATTTCCGATGTACTTCTTTGTTTCAATCCTTTGGTATAGTTCATCAGAGGATATGCGTGTACGCCTTTCAACAAAATGGGGTAGTTGAGATAAAGCACAAACACCTTTTGGACATGGCAAGAGACTTGAGGTTTAAAGGTCATATCCCTATTTAATTCAGGAGAGATCGCATTGGGGTTTAAAGGTCATATCCCTATTTAATTCAGGAGAGATCGCATCTTAACTGCAGCCTATATCATAAATAGATTACCATCTAGCATTCTTCATGGTGTCTCTCCCTATAAGAAACTACATGGTGTTGCACCATATTTGTCACACATGAAAACCTTAGGATGCTTATGCTATGCCATAGACCTCCCATCTACTGATAAGTTCTCACCAAGAGCAACACAAGTTGTGTTTTTGGGGTACTCTACAGTCCAAAAGGGTTACAAGTTGTATAATTTGCAGTCTCACACCTTTGTTAGTAGAGATGTTTCATTCAGAGAGCATGTTTTCCCTTTCAAGTATCCTTATGAATCAGTTTCTTCTGTTCCTATCTTCTTTCCTGATGAGTCCAATTCATCAGCACAACCTATAGGACATGTGGATCCCTCTATTTCACAATATCCCTCTACATCCACACCTCCTACAGATCTAATTTCTCATTCTTTTCCACCTTCTCCTGCTTTTGTTCCAACTCCTTCTATTTCTCCGGTTGATCAGACCCCAATTACTTCACCTTCTCCTGGAATTAGAAAACTCACTAGACCTACAAACCCTCTATTTGGTTAACTAATTTTGTTCACCATCAACCTCTATCTAGGACTTCATACTCCTACCCAATAAATCAAGTGGTAAATTATACACACCTCAGTCCTCCCTATCAAGCTTACCTGTCCAACTTTTCTACTACCACCAAACCAAGCTCCTTTTCTGAAGCCATTTTGGATGATAGGTGGGTTCAAGCAATGCACCAGGTAATTTCTGCTCTTTAAAGCAACAAGACCTGGGAGTTGGTTGATCTACCAACTAGAAAATATCCCATTGGTGCAAATGGGTTTACAACATCACGCATAAATCTGACTGAAGTATGGATAGATTTAAAGCCAGATTAGTGGTTAAAGTATATACTCAGCAGGCTGGTATTGAATACCATGACACTTTTTCCCCAGTTTCTAAGATGGTGACTGTCAGGTGTGCTCTGTCGCTAGCTTCTATGAATCGTTTGCCTCTTTTTCAAATAGATGTTTTCAATGCTTTCTTCAAGGGGACCTTCACGAAGTATATATATGTGTAGATTAAGGAAATCATTATATGGCCTCAAATAAGCATCAAAGCAGTGGAATATCAAGCTCACTTCAGCCGTATTACATTCAGGTTTTGTGCAAAGCAAGCATAATTATTCTCTCTTTACAAAAAAAATTGGTCACAGTATAGTAGTGATATTGATCTATGTGGATGATCTCTTGCTCACTGCTATGACCTTAAGCTCATCAAAGAAAAACAATCAAGTTTGTATATCAATTTCAAGATAAAAGATCAAGGAACGTTGAGATATTTTCTGGGAATTGAGTTTCTCAGGTCCAACAAGGGAACTCATGACACAAAAGGAAGTATATAGTATATACTGGAATTAATCTGAGAGTCGGGTCTAGCAGGTGCCAAGCCTGCTGCAACACCTTTGGAACAACACATGAAGTTTACCACTATTGAGTATGATAAGCATCTCATGGGAACAAATGATGATGATACTCTATTGACAGACAGAAATGCATATCAAAGATTGGTAGGAAAATTGCTTTATTTGGCCATGACAAGGCCAAATATATCATATACTGTGAAAACTTTAAAGTCAGTTTATGCATGAACCAAAGCAATCACACTTTAATTCTGCTCTACATGTAGTCAAATATCTAAAAAGAAGACATGGTCTGGGCTTGTTGCTAAGCTGTGAGAAGGATGACACACTCGCAACTTTCTGTGATTCAGATTGGGCCTCATGTGCAGTGACCAGGAAGTCAGTGAGTGGATATTGTGTGAGGTTGGGGAAGACAATATCCTGGGGATCCAAGAAGCAGGAGAATATTTCCAGAAGTACATCTGAGGCAGAATATAGAAGCATGGCTTCAACAGTTATTGAAATTATTTGGCTACTAGGCTTGTTGAATGAAATGAGTCAGCAAGTAAAACTACTATTAAGTTTGTTCTGCAACAATAAAGCAGCTCTACAGATCTCAGCCAATCCAAATTTTCATGAAGGGACTAAATATATAGAAATAGACTGCCATTTTGTAAGGGAAAAAATACAAAAGGGGATCATTAAGGCAATGCACATTTTAGGAACTGAACTAGAGGTTGACATACTGACAAAACTATTAGGACGACAACAACATGGATATCTGATCAGCAAGTTGAGGTTAAATGTATTCCAAACCTCAACTTGAGGGGGAGTGTCGAGAAATGAAGAAACTAATTGACAGCCAGTTGACTGCATGATTAGTTAGTTAGAAGTTAGCTAGTGGTGGTATAAGTAGTGATGTATAGCTGCTGTTGATGGATCAATTCAGTCAATTCAATTTTCCCCTTTTGCATCTCACACTTTCTCTCTGATTCTCTATGTGCTGGAAGCTTCCATCATCTTCCTCAGGTATTAACATATTTCATACATCACACTGGATATAGATATCATATTCTGGAAATGCAATTCACTTTCAAGATGCCTTGGTGAAAAAATAATAGACAGTCGAGACTCAAAATCTTGTCCTAAGGAGCATGAAGGTTCGAGTCCTCTTCGAAGCATAATCTTGAGAATGCTCACTCACACCCAGAGATACAACGCCACTAATATTAGAAGACATCTTGACTATGTTGCTCGGACTCATAAAATATGCGGCTAGTTGCATGTCAAATCCTCCAAAAGAGGTGCATTTAGGAGGATTTAACACAGGTGCAACAACATTATTAGGGACTCCTCTACAACCCCAACATTTGAGAATACTTGCATCCCCATGAAAGAAGAGTTAAGATTAATCATGGAAAAAATAGCAGAGGGACTTTTCAAAGTCTCGAAAAACATTGGGGCACATAGGTTCCTGTTTTTGCCTTCTAGAATTGTAGTTAAGCAGCGATCTCAAATCTCTTCTGAGATGAGTATTACTGGTGACTTCCCTTGCAAAAATTGAGCCACAGCTCTGCTATCAATATATCATCAAACTAGTATTATGAAAAGAATTTTACAAAGGGCTAACTTGTAATAGGTAATTTGTCGAACTCTCGTGTTCCCCCTTGCTTACATAAAGTAACCAACTTCAGGAGGACCTCTAAATCCTGCTTTAGCATATGGTGACACAAACTTCAGGTGCATGTTACATCAACAAAAATAGAGAAAGTTACAATGCTACAAGCATAGCACAAAGAATCGACCAACATTATCCGAATAGAGACTCATAGCTCACAAATAGGAGTCACGTCGTCTTGATCCAGAAAACTCAGATCCTGCATCAGTATTTAGCCATTTATCAGATGAAAAATAGGTCATAACTAAGTTCAAATGTCATTTTTGATTATCAATTTAATCAAACCTTGATGAGAATGAGCAATAGAACATTCAAATATGAAATATACGATTCCACTCACATCAAAACTTGAACTCTTTCTTTAGCCTAAAGTAGAACAATATATGTGTTCAACAATAAATAAACAATGAAACTCTGGAGCTAAAGATAAACATACCCCAGAAAAATTATCAAACTCAGGAATATCAGACACAACAGTGTTCTCCAAACCTAGTCCCTCACAGTACCAATGTGACGGGGTCTCCATATCAGAACCAACATTTTCCAGTAGAAGCTAATAGGTCGGGCGTGGGGAGAACCCCACTCCATAGGTCTTCCCATCTGATCTTATTGTGTCCCAATACTTGCTGTGACAGGAGTTAAATCATCTCTTCTGCTTGGGGAACATATTGACCTTGGTGGAGAGGAAATGAATTTATTTGGTAAAGGAAAATTTTCAGACAACAATTTGGTGCATGCAAGGTCTTGATTATCACTCAGTCTTTCAGTTTCAATCCCAAGATCATTACCAGGTGGAGGGGAATGGTTACCACTGGGTTCTGCATGACCGACCTACGAGGAAGCCATCTTGCTCTTGCTAAAATGAAGTCTTCCTTGTAGATGTTGCAGAGATCATCACATAATCCTACAAATTTACAACAGCTGAGTTTATGGTGGAGATCATAAGGGCTCGGACATACTGCATTAGATAAAAAGAAAAGCTTTGTTAGATACACCACCAGTTAGTACTAGCTCAAATAACATTCCATATTTTCCACGTTTCTTTTTTCGTTTCCATGAGACCAAAGAGAAAGGATCCTACTTTTTCCAGCAGTTGCAATTCACTAATATCTTTTTTATGTCTCTTGTTACGTCTCTCTATGACTAAGGAGAACGGATCATTCTTTTCAAAGCGTTTCAATTCACTGGAATCTTCTAGTAACCTTCCAATATAACTGTAGTGTCGAACATGATACATTGTCAAATAGACTGAAGAGAAATTTAGTAGTAAATCAGATGATAATGATTTGACATACCTATTCTACAATAATATATCAATCTCATTAGTGGTAGGTTTTGCTTTCTTCTCCTTGCTTATGGTTCCTGGAGAGAGGGTGTAGACCGAAGTGCTAAATCAGCTCGCTGATGCCCTGAATATTCATGAAAACGGGGAGTTATCATTAGAATATACATATAGACCTTTTAATAATAGTCATAACAACATTTCACTATAACAACCATATTTCTATAGAACTAATCTTTCATGTAATGTTATATTATTATGTAGTCTATAACAATATTTCGCTATAGCAGCCAAAAGATATCGGGACAAACCACATTGTTATTGTTGGAGCGGGTAAAAGTCTCACATTGATTGGGAATGGATAGGCAGTTTGCTTATATAGACTTGGGCAATCCTCCCCTTAGCATTTGGGGTTGAGTTAAACCCAAGTGTCTTACCTTTAACAGTTATAAGAGGTTTGATTGTATACGAGATACATAATTTGAGTTTAAGAATGAGACGGTTGCACCCATTGAAATATATCTGTGGATTAGCGAACTCATGAACCTCTGCAGAAGTGGCAAGAGGCGGGTCTTTTCGTTGTTGAGGTGGGAAAGTGTGCCCTCCAGAGGCCACCATCACTTCCACAACTAGGCTCACGGTTTCCTTGTCTTTCATTATCTGTTCCTCCAGAAATTTATTTGGTTTTACCACATTATTACAGCGATTTGGCCATAAGGGAACACTGTCATAACATGATCATGGACAGCATCACACACGATTTCGATTTCTGGAATATCTTGAGGAATGTCAACGGTCCTCAGTTTAGTGCAGCTTGACTCTTAGGGGAAAAATTTCGACATTGAGCTGAAGCTTTGTCTGGATTTGAAGGATCAGAACTGCAGCAAAAAAGAAACAACCAAAACTTTACAATATTTAAAAACAATGTACGTCTATAGTCAACTAGATCCTCAATCTATCTCCATGGGCATGGCACCTAATCCAGAAACTTCACCCGATTTTGACAAACTCTTCCATTTATCCTGTAAAAACGAACTCTAAAATCAAAATGTTGTTGCTCTATAGGTGAATAAATCTAGAATTCCTACTGATCTTCACGCGTTAGTATTTGATCTCTGAGAAAAAGAATTTTACTATTATTTAAGAGACCGTTAGTAATGAAAATCCAAATGAAAGTGAAATAGCAAAAGGTATTAAAACAGGAAACTAAAAGTGAAAAACAAAACACATCGCCTTCCAAAATAATCTCTTCGTAAATTTTAATATGAGTATCCTTGGACCTAAAATTCAAACTGCATATGCAACTATCTAGAGACCCTTGATAACAACTAAACAATAGTATGCAAGACTACCTATTCAGATCAAGAACTTCATCAAAAGCAACTGCATGAAGTTCAAATGCTTCTGGCAAAGTGATTGAGTAGTATGATGCATGAGTGGCATCTTCCGGAAGATTGATATTTGTAAACAAAAAGACCTTTCTCATCCCTACTTCTAAGTATCTGCAGTCTCCTAAGATGTAATGAACATGCTTTGAGTATATTCGAACAAACACCAAGCAGAAGGTCTCTATTCAATCGTAGTGCAATGGGTACCGTTAGAAACATGATGAGCTCGAGAAATGAATTTCAAACAATAAGCATTAATATCATTGAGCACACACTTAAGAAAGAACTATAATAAGCATATCAAATCTGTTGTGATACATAATTATGGAAAGCAACTTAAATTAAACTGTTATTGATCCTTTTCTGGCTTTTTATGAAATCGTGGTTTAGTTACAAGATTCACATCACCAGCAACTATGAGTGAAGAGTATTATGGAAGCTACTTAGTAATGTCACTTTTGTTATTCTTTTTACAGTAATATTACTCATGTATTACCTATTATCCCCTAAAGTCACTCCTGCTGAAAAAAAAAATCTCACTGGAAACAAAATATTAAGAGAGCATCAAGAACTAACCAGTGAAAACAAAGTGCACTTGGCATATACCAGAGAAACTAAAGAAACAAGTGAACCATTAAATT
>JBDJHY010000049.1:20752577-20767607 GCA_039654485.1 Withania somnifera | reverse complement strand
AAAAGGGGAAATAAATACTGAAATTTACAGTGCATGGGTCTGTAATCTAAACCATGCAGTTCGAGATGGGTCCAAGAATCTGCCTAAATCTGAAGCAATCTTCTTATCAACCAGTTACATCTGTTTGATTCTGTGGCTAGCTGATCTAAAAGTTTAAACTATTGAAAGGAGATACATTTATTCATTTGATTCGCTACCTGCAAGCATGCTTCCTAATGTATAGGCTTGATTCTTTTCCTTGCCTCAAACACGTGAAAATTCTTTTAATAAATAGATAGAAGAAAGTCTTGAAGACCTTCACTTAATCTGATACTATATTTTACTGTGTAATTGCTAAAGTTTAAATTGTTAGGCATGAAACATTTGTTTTTCTATTTTAGGTCAGCAATAAGCCATACTAATCAAGTTGGTAGATCAAACGTTTAAAGTTGATGAAAAGTTACAGTAGTGAATCAAACAGTGGTGACTCTTACATCTCCTCCATCTTCTTACTTGAGGTTAAAATGGTCAAGATATTCCATTTTTTTTTTTTTTTGTCGGGTAAAGGGTCAATATGTCATTAGTGGGTCATAAAGTTGTACATGAAACTTAAATGGGCACACATCTCTCGTAGAAACACACACATAAATAAGCTCATAGCTTAACATTTATGGTTGATGTGGAACACTATTATCAAATAAACTTGCTTATAGGAGTATTAAAAAATTATTAAGAACAAAGACAAGATGAAAAAGAGACTCACAAGGGCAATTCACGTGTCAATCCGTCAAATAACAATTGATTGGCACCAACTATAAAATTTAAGAACTTCAACGCCCATACATCTTCAGCCGAAGTAACATGAACTTTTACCTTTCTGATCACCTGCACAAATTCAAACTCACAATAAGATGAGAAAAAGAAATCTAAAGAAAATAAGAGTACTAAAGAACCACTTTGAAATGGAAATATTTAAATATTCCCTCCATTTTAATTTGTTTGGCCTATTTTGACTTGGCATGAAGTTTAAGAAATGAAAGAACGACTTTTGAATCTTGTGGTCTTAAATTAAAGATATGTCAAATGTACCAAAATGCCCTTTAATCTTGTGGTCTTCAATATGTCATGTAGAAAGTTTGAATTAGAGAGTTGCTAAAAAAAGGAAAGGGTCATTCTTTTTGAAAAGGACTAAAAAAGAAAGTAGGCCAAACAAATTGAAACGGAGGGAGTATATAGAAACATTGGTATTTGGCATGAGTCTTGATATTATCTCTCTATCTCCCTTTACCAGACGGACATACAAACAATGTGAAAATACATGTCATATCGGAGTACTTCTGCCTTAATCACTCGAGCTGAGACAGTTGAAAACAAAACTCTCCATGGGGAATACCTCTTCTTCGAGTGCTTCATGACGAATGCTGCCAGCTTTCATAGCTTTAGTCTTTTTTGGTTTGCCACAAAGAAGAGTATACTCCATCTTTTTTTCACACCATTCCTGAAGGCAACTTGCGGTTATGAGGATGAGCAATAGTAAATTCATATGTTAGGGGAGCTTTCTCCTTGCACACTGACTTGAAAATATAAACAAAACTAATGCAGAACACAAGAATATGATTAAAAAAGAATGTTTACATCGAAAAGGCTCAAGCATGTATTTCATTTGCACTAGAAAAACTCAACAACAACAACAACGACATACCCAGTGTAATCCCACAAGTGGGGACTGTCAAAACTATCAAATAAATAGTTCTATCCCTACTAAAGTATCTTTGTAGGTTACCTAGAAAGCAAGTTCATCCACAATTGAAGGCAAACCAAATAAAATAAATTAAAACTACAAGCTCAAGATTTTGCAGAAGTACAGCAACTCATATTGGTCAATGCTCAACAGCACTAGTCTGCTTCTTGTGACCAAAAGAAAGAACAAATTAGAGTTGTTACTGAAGACAAAGAAATATAGAAATTGAGACATATGATATATTGAATTGTGTGACCATCTCATCTAAAAAGTTTTAAGCTGTTAGAGGAAACACGTGTTTATTTACTTAATTCAAACATCACCTCTGAGGAAGAGGTCACGTCTGCGTACTATCTATCCTCTCCCTTACCCAGTTTGTGGGACTACACCGGGTATGTTGTTGTTAATGATGTCTTCAACACGCCCTCTCACGTGTAGGCCTTATTTTCTTTATGGTGGGCCAAGCACCCGAAAATTTCTTTTGATAATAGGTGATGGTGAGGCTTGACCTTTTCCTAGTCTAGTACTAGGTTGAAATATATGACTATCTCATCTAGAAACTTAAGTTGTTAGAGAAAATATCACTTTAATTCACTAAGCTATATCTCCAACATGATCAACTGATTCAAAATCTTCTGGAACAACAACAACATACCCAGTATATTTCAACAAAGTAGATTCTAGGGAGGGTTGAGTGTACGTAGTCCGCACCACTACCTCAGTGTGAGATCTTCAACATTTTCTGGAAACGTTACCAAAAAAAACCACCTTCTGGCTGCAGTAGATGCACAATGAACTAGCTAGTCGTCACATAAGGCATAAGCCTGATCTAGATTCAAAAACCTTGCAGTCTCACGCAATATCCAAGCGATTCTATAATGAAATAAATCTTTTGTTCTAAACATCATTAAACATCCTACTCAATAGTCTAGTTTGTCCATGAAACAATTCAAATAACTTGTCCAACCAATTTCTAGAGGAGGGTACTGGTACACAGACCTTAAGTAGAGGGACTGTTTCAGCCCCGGCTCAAGAAAAACAATACAAAGCTCCAGTACCAGAAAAACAAGAAACAACTAATAATAACAAAAAACAACATATAGTAACAACAGAACAAGAACTACAAAAAAATTAACACGATAAACGAGGTACTAAAAATAAACAGACATTTTTAGTTACTGATCAAACTTTATGGAATCTCGAAAAAAATCCCACAAATTGAGACTAAAGTATAAGGTTATCGAAATTCATACTGTAGCCGTAATATCAGTAACAGCCAATCCTCTTCTCCTTCGATACCGGTTCAACAACGAATCAACAACTCTATTTCTCTTCATCTGAGAACAACTCATTAACCTTCCAGAATCTTCTACATCAACAACTACCTCATCCCTTTGCGGAGAAGAACAACTCGAAAAACTCCTTTTTGATAACAGAGTAATAGACTTAATTGACCTAACATTATCCCGCAAATTCGCCGACGATGACGACGAAGAAGAAGCGCGTGAAGGTGACGATACGAGAGAGCGCGTGGCTGCTGTTGCAAAAGCGGCTTCGATTAAGGCCATTTCTTCTTCGCTGACTATCTCTAATGGAATCTCGGGAATTGTGCTGCTGTTATGTGATGTTTGTTGTTGTTCAGCAGGGGGGGTGTGACTCGGTGATTGTGACTCGGTCATTTCCGACGAGTTGGCAGCGAGCCGCGGCATGTGAGTGACCGCTGGAAAAGCAACAAATGGAGGATCCCGGATAATATATTTCAAAAGAAAATTGGGAATTTTTCAAATTTTAAAAATAGTTAAGTACTCCTTTTAAGGGAGCCTCGGAGCCTTGAGTAATGGGTAGAGGTGGACATTCGGTTTTTTGGTTTGATTATTAAAATTTTGGTTCGGTTTTTAATTTTTGGTTTCGTAAAATTAATAATCGAATCCGAACCAAAATAAATTCGATTTTTTGCAATTTTGGTTCGATTTTCGGTTTGAGCCTTACAAATTAAAATATTGGGCTTCAGTACCCAAATATTATAGATGCATATCAGAATATTATGAATGATATATCTTCCTTTAATACTGTAAATGAATCCGGAAAATATAATCGTAATTGAAAAAACAAACAAAAGTAATCATATTTGAGGAAAATGAAGAAACAAAATAGCCAATTAGGTGAACAAAGTTACAAAACAGTAGTCAGCACAGCACAACAGTCAACAGATTCAGTCACTCAGCAGTCAGCACTGCACATTAGGCAGACACATTAGTCTGGATTGCAATCTGCAACTGCAAGTGAACACCAATTAATCAATTAATCATAAAAGTTTGTTAATAATGAAAAAAATGTATATATGCAGCACCGCACAACAATAATATGCACAGAAATATGTATATATGCAGCAAAACATATCCTCAATTTGTCCACATATCCTTCTGGAATCTCATCTGTCCACTTTCAAGCTCCATACAAAATTTATTCCAAGAAACCATATATTTCCTCAATCCATAAGTTCATTTAATTTTTCTGGCTTTGAGACATTGCATTTTATCCCATAGGATCATTATGAAGAGTTGTATATATGCAGTCAGCACAGTAGCACATCAGGCACAGCACAGCACAGCAGAGCAGCAATATGCACAGAAATATATATATATATATATATATATATGCAACACAACACAACAACAACTAATCATAAAACATTAGTATGGAAATATGCAGCACAACACAACAGCAACTTAGCTAGAGAGTTATATATATGCAGTCAGCACAGCAGCACATCAGGCACAACACAACACAACAGTCAGTACACTAGTCGTTGTGCCTGTGAAGTTGGATATTTGTCGATGTTAAGGATATTTGATGCACAGAAATATTTTTTTTGTACCATGTAGTTGTTGCAAGACTTGCTTATTACATTTGAGGTTTTTTAGATGATTTATATTATATCCCTATAGCACTTGAGGAAAGGTTTTGTTTTTTGAATATTGAACTGAGCTTTCTACCAAAATGAAACATTTCTTCCACTATTCTTGTTCGATTATGTCCCTCAAATATATATAGGTTAGCATATAGAGACAACATTACACACTACCCATTAGTGCACCTTCTCAGACTCAGCAAAAATATATTGTCCTTACTGAGCCACAACTTAGTTCACAACCTGTCTCAACTGCATCAGTTCCTGTTGCAAATGATGCAAATGAGTTTGACGATGATCTTGCATACAATCAGATATATAAATCTCAGCCTCCTCCTTCTTCTTTCATTTCCCAGTGCCAAACCATTATAAAGGGGAAAGCAGTATTACTGTCAGAGTCTTCCATGCAGATGCATAGTAACAATATAATGAACCAGGCTCCATCACATCCTCAGTGAAAAGAAGATCAAAAGTTTTGATAGTGGGTTCATTTTTTCTTATATTTCACAAATTTTAAGGTTTATTCTTTCATCTTGTTTGAGGCACATAAACCATAAGTTTATCTTGTGTAATTTGTTCGTCTCTTTATATACTATTTGTTAGGATAATCCCCATACATCAACACTCAAAAGAGAAAACACTGAAGAAAGTTAAACAGTGGTGAAGACTGAAAATAGCTGGTTTTGGTTTGTATGCATCAGAATATTTGTGACGAATAACAGTGTTTTTTTTACCATAAATATTTGTCTGTCGTTAGTAACTTTTGCCTCTGCTGGTTGTTAAGTGAATAGTCACCTGATACCGGAGTTATCTTATTAATGTCTCTAGGAAGGCTGAGGCTGCTAAGTGTAGTCTTATTTGGCCCTGTGACACATCCTTAACATGGCACTCGTATTCAAGAATGTAGTTGCATTCATATCATCATTATTTAACCTTTTTTGTAATTTGTATACCTTAATAGTTCAGCAGAAAAACTGCGTTGTTGGCCCTTGAGGATTTATTAGTTATCAGGAAAAGAGAGAGATTCAGCACTGAGACCAGATAACACTATTCTCTAGTTTAGAACTTAAAAGCTGATTGTTCTTCAGAAGCCCAAGCAGGCATGGAGATGAACTGTCGCATTTAAAACCCTATGTTCCATGCCTTGGCAATGAAAATGTTGACTTGTGTATCTCTCGTACCCCATTATTGGATGTTCTGCCTCCTACTGAAGTGTTGTCTTTTGGACAAGACATGAGCGGTTGAACGTGAAGCATGGTTTATTGAGTCACTTATGAAATATAGACTCCTATGGAAGTAACTGTGCCTGTGCAGTGTATAACGAGAACAAGATGGCATGTATATGTGAAGATAGTTATTAAAAGGTATACAAGGTAAGGAGATTGTTTACTTGCAATACTAATCTTCTTTTGTGCAGAAGTGAACATTTTGTTTCTTTAAGGGGTTTCTCGTGTGAATTTCCTTGAGGACATCTTTCTTATTATTGCTCGAACTATACAAAATCAGGACTAAAAAGCCATCCATCAAAGAAGACATGCAGAGACTAACAAGTCTAGGATTTAGTAGGATATAATCTCTTGCATCAGAAAAATTTGGCAAGTATTTGCAGCTGCAATTATATAGCTTACATGTTCTCGTCTTTGCTCTTGCCATTAAATAACTTAGTTATGTTTGGCATTACCTTTCTTCTTCTCCTAACCGTGAAGGAAGCCGCTCTAGGTGCAGAAGATGTTGACATTCTAAACTTAGATCGTCTTGCTGGTGTCGTTTTTCCACTTATTGAGTTGGATTTTTTACGTAAACCTTTCTGAGATTGTTCCAGGTTTTTTTCATTTGTTTCTTCCCATTTCTGCAACTGCATGTCAACCAACATCTTTACAGAAGGTGAATGCTCCATTTTCGGGCCTCTTTGCTCTTCTTCAATCTTAAGCTCTTGGATTTCCTTTCTGAGGGCCTCTGTCTTCATTGAGATCTCCTTTTCACTTGCTTGCAAAGCTTTTACCCAAGCCTGAGTTGCTTCAATTTTCTTATCAGCTATTTCAACTGCATGTGCTGCATGTCCCTTTAAGTACTCATACTCAAATCTTGAAATAGTTATTGTGGTGGAGGAAACGGATGCTCTACTTTTCATAGTAATATCAGCAAGTCCTTTTAGGTTGCTTAGGATAGTAGCTTCTGATAATTTGATGCTTTCAAGTTCTTGCATTGCAGCTTCCCAAGTTTCCTCGGCCAAGACTGTTTCAGATTGTGTCTTCTGAATTTCTTCCTTGATTTTTGCAGCTTCCTCAATGGCGGTCACCCTTTCTTTCTTAGCTTCTTCAGCTTCATTTGTCAATTGTTCAAGACTGAGCAATAAACTTGAAGCAATAGAGCTGACTTTTCCTTCGTTGTCTGATGCAGCTTCCAGTTTGGCTTTTGCCTTCAGAAGCTTCGTGTTGAGGTTCTGAATTGTCAAGTCTGCCTTGTACCCTTTTTCCTTTATTTGAGCTGATTCCTCAGAGATGCGTTGGAGCTCATTCCTCACGACGTCCATTGAAGCCATGAACTGAAAGCTCTCTCTTTTAAGGGAAGCTAATTCATTCTTTGCTCTCTCCAAGTCTTCTTTCAATGACTGCAACAAAGAAAAGTCTTTTTCCAGGAAATCAGATTCGAACCTCAAGCTCTTGTTTTTCTGACTCCACCTGTCCATTTCCCTAACTTGCTTCAATTCACTTTCCAAAACTTGGACATCTGAAGTTGTCGAGTCCAGTTTTTGTTGTAGCTCCTCTGATATCTGTATCTCTTGGACCAAGTCATCTATTTTCTTCCTCTTCTCCTCCATTACTGCAGAATGTTTCTTGGCGTCTTTACTTCTTTGAGCTTCAATGTCTCTGAATTCTTTAATGGCCTCTATTCGAGCCAGCTCTACTAGCACGATCTCTTCATTAAGTTCCTCAACCTCCTTACTCAATGCTTCTACTTTGCTTGAAAAAGATTGCATTTTCAAACTAGAGGTCTCTATTTCTTGCTCTGCTCTTCTTTTTTCTTCTAAGATAGAAGCTATATCTTGTTTAAGCTTAATCAGCTCTTCTTTTGCATATCCCAACTCTGTTGTTACTTTGGAGCGCTGATTATACTGAGGGTCGCGTAGTGCCATCCTCCAATTTTCTCCTCTTTTTCCCGTCTTTAGTTTCTCCAAGTCCTGATTCTGGACACGTAATCTTGAATTCAACTGTTCTATCCTTGAAGTTAGCTCCTTCACCATCTTTTTTGCTTCCAAAAGCTCAGTTTCTGCTTGGGCCTTTTCTGCTTCTGCAACTTTTCTGCTCTCACCGAGTCGCCCCATGTCCCTTCTTGCTATGTGAAGTTGGCTGGATCTTGGATACGGCTTCTGATGAGAGGATGCAAGACTAAGGTTAGTTCACTCAAATGATGCAAATGTACCCTCCTTACAATATAGGTGAAAATGTAGTAGTATACCTCTAAAGATTTAATAATTGAGGATTGGTTCATGGCAGAGTTTCCTTCAAGAACCTTCCCTTTGTAGAACTCAATGGCTGCCTTAACTGACCCTAAGCTTTCTTTCATGAAATTCTCCTCCTCTTTTCAACTGCTCTATAATTGGCATCAAAAGAGAAGTGCCACCCTGTTAGATGGAGCTCTGGCTATGTAATTAACCTCTGCTGCTGAAAACAAAATCGTAGAATCTTCATATGCATGTCAAAGAACTAATATGCAATATAACCAGAAGGAGACGAGAAACATGTTTACCTGGTAATAGTTGATGGGAGTTACATCAGAAAATGGTTCATCCGTTGGGTATTGCCAGTTGGAGCAGGTGTTATGAGCTCCATAGAAAAAGCCATAAAATAAAAGAAAAATTAAAGAGGAAGGATAAAGCTGCTGATGATTGGCTCCTATTACAAGCAAAAAAAAACTTGTCTTTTCATTAAAGGGCAGCACAACTACCAATCAACTGGCACAAAATGACAGTAGTAGCTTTACTTTTATTCATTTTTTATTTTTAATTATTATATAACTTCTTTAATCTCCAAAAAATTGTGATATAAATGCATTACGCGTTTGAATATCGGAAGATTTTATTTATTAATTATTCTTTTATTATTGTAGTTTTTGAGAAGAAAAAAATTGAAGAGCAGAATTGTTTTGCAAGTCGTGGCGCTTGGCGCTTGTCTTGCCATTTAATTATTCTTGCCTAGTTGCCTTGCTGCTCGTCAAAAGTTCGCAATGACTCGTCTACGTCTATATAAAATGAGAAACTAAAACAAGTATTTTGCAGAATAACACTGGTATAAAGCTCACCTTACAATTCAAAAGTCTCTTTATAGCTATCTTTTGAGCTATCAAAATTCATTTTATTTTTTGTAGAACTAAATAGCTTTTGAAGTGGTATTGATAAAAAGAATTTGTCAAAAAATTTGGGAGAATCAAACATTTCTATCTACAATTGTTTAACAGATTTAAGAAGCAGGGGACCAATGTTTCAAGAGAGAGCAAGTGTTGTTGCTACACCTACACCCCCAATATGCATGCATGAGTCGCTACATCGTTGGATTCTAAACCATATGGATTATGGAGATACTTGATCCATTTTATAAGACGGTGTAGTACAGCTTATCGGTGGCAACGGCATATTATTAAATATAAAATTAAATAATTTTTAAATATAATAAACGTAAAAAGCAACACTAGCAATTTATGTTTGTCAATAAATTAAAAAATACTTTTGATAAATAATTAATGTTTGATCAAAATTTTAAAAAGTATTTTTTGAGAAAGCTTATTTTTTTTCAACTTCTTAAAAGCAGTTTTTCTGCTACTCCTAAAAACATTTTTTTTTTAAATTAGTCAAACACATTATTTTTTAAAATAAGCATTTTAAAAAATAAAAGTAATATTTTATAATTTTAAAAAGCTTGATCAAATCGACTATTAGTCTTGAGACAAAGGAAGTACTCAAGTTTACACTTCAATTCTAACACAACATGTGATCTTGATTAATGACATTCTCGTCGAATTAAAGTCAAAAGAAAAGAAAAAAATATTTCATTAATTCATTCTAGCAAGTTTAAAGATCATCTTCTAACATAAATCCTATGGAGGTTTATTATTCACTAGCTGAGATCTGTACCTAACCTATCTAATTGTTCATCAATTATGCCATAAAACCTATGAGAATGTAGAATTAATTTTGTTTACTGTTTTAAAAAATAGACTTTCACGTTTATTTATCACTTCTAACATATTAAAAGAGACATTAATCTTTTTAAATGTTTGACTTTTAACATTAATTAATTGTTGTCTAATTTTTTATTCAAGACGCAATAATAAATATCAATTAATAAAAATAGTGTATTAAATGATAATATCAATTATGGGTTTCTTAATAAATATATCAAATCTAAATATAACAGATAAAAATAAAGGATGAATATCTTGCAACTAAGAGGAAATTTGAAATACACTGGAGAGGAATTTTACTTTCTATGGATTTGATATTAGCATTTACTCTTCTTACTAAAATTAGTTCATAAAAGTAGAACAAAAGCTTCTTTTTCGAAGTCTCGCGTATTAGTTTTTGCGTAACAAATTTGTTTCAGAATTAGTTGTATTTCACTTTCTCTTGATCCAACAAAAGAATCAACCTAAACAAGGATTATAAAATTCTCTAGTTCATCATTATTAATATTGATTTTACAGAAAATCATTTTTAATACTCCAATTTGAATACACTAAACTTTTTTGCCTGAGTCTATAATATTTTGCTTTAAATATTAACTTTTATCACTATAACGTTTGAAATAGATAATATACTTTAAAAATACATATATTTTCTCTATTCACTTTATTTTTCACGTTTTATTTCTTACGAATCAAATAAACTATACTAATTTTGATTAATATTTTAAAGTTTATTTTTCCCTCATATTAATAAAAATAATTTCAACTTACAATATTTTTACTATAATTTTTAATTATTTAAATTTTATCAAAAACAATATTTTACTACTTTTGAAATAGTATTATGATATGTGTATATTTTATCTTTCCAGATTCATTTTATAAAAATATATTAAATATATTAGTTGTTTCAAATATTTAAAATTTAAATATTAATGAATCTACTTGAATTTATTTTAAGTCAAGTTAAGGTGAGAAAGTAAAATTGAAAACACATGAAGTAGATTTCAAATATCACTCCACGGGTCTCAAGACAAATCCACGTGACTGTTTATGAGACTGGATCGAACCAAAAGAGTTGTACGTAACGTGATACTAAGGTCCGTTCGTTTGTTTTTTTTTTTTTTTTTTTTTTTTTCTAAAAATAATCTTTTAAAATATATAAATACTTGATTTGACAACTCATAGTCAAAAAGGCAAACGGCCCTAAATCCCAGCCCTTCATGTTCATTGTGCTGTTTCTCGCACCACACCGCACCGCAACTTCAACTTGGCTCCATCGAATTCCCTCCACTCCATCGATATCATTGTTGTGTTGATCTCAATCTCTGAAACGAAATGTTGATTTACAGCTGACGGAGATCAAATGGACGTGGAGAAATCGTCTCTCTGCAATTGCGTTGTCAATTTTCTCTTGGAAGAGAACTACTTGTTAACGGCGTTCGAACTCCTTCACGAGCTTCTCGATGATGGCCGTGATGATCAGGCAATTCGTCTCAGACAATTCTTCTCTGATCCTTCTCAATTCCCTCCCGATCAGATCTCTCGCTTCAATTCTCTCAGAGGTTTGTCGCTTCTCATCTCCCCATTTGCTACTTAGATGCATTTGCACATTTTATGCCTTTGCAATAGCAATGAAAATCATTTCATGTGAAGTTGAGGAATCAATCCGTTTAAGATTAGGTTGTGAGTTTGAATTGTATTGTGTTTTTGGATAGCGGTTGAATTTCAGTGTCTCGCTCATAAAAGTGCGGAATGATGTAAACCTTGGTCCTGGCTGAGGAATCTCAATATGGACTACTGTATAGATAAGAGCAGAATGAGTATACAAAATAAATGTTCTATGTATAACTTGTTACAGTCATTGATCCTCAATGAATATTGAATGATCCGGAGTTTTAAAGTGATTTTCTATGCGAATTTCGTTATTATGAATGGTGAAACATGTTCTTCTGTGCTAGAATCTTGGTGTTATTGGCTTGACTTAGACATATACCATACTAGAAACGCGGCGGAGCCAGAAATTTGGCGAAGTATGTGCAAATTTTCTTCTCAATTATATTAAGGGTGTGCATCTCACCACCCTTCACCGAGTGCGGCTCTTCCCATGAGTCTGGATTAAGAATTTTCCCTCTAATTTAAAAGTTAGGAGTAGATGGGCTCATCCCATACTAATTCTGTAAATAGAGGTAGTGGAAGTCAAATGCTAATGGAAGATCACTATGCTTACAATTAATTAACTATTATCAACCATACGGTGGCAGTGGAAAATATTTAAATAGTACAAGAGCTTTGTCAAGAAAAGGAGCTTAAATGTGGTAATTCATTTCTCTTTGAAATCTAGAGGCTGTCATTAACAGCATTTACCCACACATATAAGTGCTGTTGGTTTTTGTGTGTATATTATTTGTAGGATATTTTCCTATCAACTGAAACGAAGAGAAGCTATTGCTTTCCATGTGCCTAATCTGTCCTTTTCTGTTTTGACCCAAAGACTATTTGAATTTTGTGGAACAACAGGCTGAGCAATTTCTGTAATCTCCTGACAAAGTATGTGTCTTTTCTATCAAAGAAAAAGTTTGAAACTTTTTACACATTTGTTTTGATGTTATTATGTACATTAAATCTATGGAACTTTTGGGCAGAAAAATTTCTGAATTAATGACAGAGAAAAGATTGAAGACTGGTCAATTGCCGCACTGGAATGTCAAGAATTCAAATTATGGTAGTAGATAAAGTAGCTAAGATACATCATCATTGTTAGTACTCTAACTTTAACACTTTGAGGACCTCTTAGTGATGAACACAAATATTTGGTTTAGTAAAGGAAACCTCAAATACATTTACACATGAGTTAGCCACGCGCAATCTTGAAGCTTGTTTAAATGAGCTTGTCTTCTACTAAGGTTCTTGATGGTAAGAACGAATGATTAACCAAAAAAAAAAAAAAGAACTGTACCCTGGTTTAAAAAATAAGATGACGTCTTAGTTGTATGAGAAGAGCAACCTGCACGGGTGTCAATATACCAATATTTCATGACGGTGGTGTTCTGGCCCGTTTGTGTGTACCTAGACTATTTTATCAAGTATTTGCTACCTCCTACCGGCAAAAGTATCGGGTAACTTTGCTCATCAAGCATTAGGCAAATTGGAAGAAGACCTAGATTTTCTGATGGCATATACTCCCTCTGTCCATATGTGGTTGTCCACTATACCATAAGTAGTTGTCCAATTTGGAAACCCAATTGATAGTTTACCCTTTTTTTTTCATTTTACCCTTGCTATTAAATACTATTCATTCTTCATAAAATTTATTATTATTCAAAGGGTGAAATAGTAAAGTACCCCCTATTATTTATTATTTCTTAAGATGTGTGCCAAGTCAATATTGGACAACTACAGATGGGAGGGAGTACCATTTAACTTTGTAAAGTTGTCCAACTTTTTGCAATTAAATTCTGTGATGAGGATTTTGACAATGCTGGCTTTTGGTATGAGATTTTACACAAAGCTTTATCCATCAGTTTAGGACGTCTAATTCAATCACAGAGGCTTCAAGTAGACTTTTAAACCATTGCTGGAGGTTTATCCACCATTTTCCACTTCAGACAAAAAGGAGTGGGACTGGGTGTCTTGATTTGGATTTAGCTGAACTTCACTTGTTTTGTGTATAATCTTGAGTGTTTTGTTCCTCATTATTGACAGTGTTCAATAGTAACAATTACAACCTTACTTGTACTTTGCAGTTCTGATGGTCCTATGTATAATTCATCTTTCATGAATAATAACCATTTGTTTATCAAACCAGTTGCAGATCCCCAAAGTCTGCTTGAAGAAAAAGAAGCCCTGGAAGAAAAGTTGGCGCTCTGTGAATATGAGTTTCGTTTAGCTCAAGAGGACATTGTGCAACTAAAGACTGAGTTGCAAAAGAGAAGTCAGACTATTCCTAGTCCAATAAGTGGTATATCCCTGAAACTGTTCTGCATTTAGTTGCCTCTTCTATATTAATTTCGTTTCTTTAGCTAATTCATTTAGATAAGGTTCTTTCAACTGTCAACTAGTCTAGTCTGTAATAATCCTTTTTATTGAAGTTGTATCTTGAGGCAGATGTAGCATTGATGTCAGAATAAATGATAGGCTTGTCATGTCTGGGCCTAAGTTAGTTTCTGGAAGGACTGGTGATTCTGCCACTGATTTGGGTTGCATGTCTGCGTTGAACATAGTTATTTTATGTATGTGAGTAGATCCGTATCTTCATCATGCAGATTCAAAGATCAATGCTTCCGAAAACCATGGAACAGATTTTCAACAACAGAAGAGGGAAGGTTCTTTCTCTGATTTGGGTCTTTTGAAGGATAATGAGAGGAAGGATTTGAACTATGCTGTAAAAGAGTATTTACTATTAGCAGGATATCGCTTGACTGCAATGACATTGTTGGAGGAGGTAATTGATAATGGCGTCTTGCTGATTTTTTGATGTTCATCACTAAACTGAGGAAGGATTGCATTTCAATCTACATTGTGTCACTGAGCTATATGTTCAGTTTTCTATACCTTCTTTCGTATTTCCTCCTGTTTGGTTTATGCTGCAGCCGACATTCTCCATGACAGAAATTTCGAGTACTTACATTGAGAAATTATTAGCCAATTTCCCAGAAGACCTTTGAGTAGTGTGGCCTTTTACCTTAGTTTATGTTGAATGTGAAGATAATAATAAGTGTGTCCTTTAAACACGATTTGCGATATCCCCAGGGGCCTGCCCTAAAATCAAAAAGACCATTGGATTTATTTTGGAGCACATACGATATTCTGAAGTGTATAGATAATTGGGTAGACTTTGAAAACTCCCGTCGCATATAGAAATTTTCACATTTCAATAAAATATTAGTTACTATATGAAAATGCTCCTATGGTTATGCTAGGTTTCTATAATAGTTATAAACATAATTTAATATTTTCTACTCCTGTGCTTGCTCGTTTCAATTAATGTGGCATAGTTTGGCTAACATGGAGTTAAAGAAAGAACTGATTTTTTTTTTAAAGTTGTAATCTTAAATGTCGTAACATTTGTATGAGTGTCTTTTGAAAACTTGTGGTCTGAAACATGTGAGAACATTTGCGTGGCTATAAAACTTGTTATTAAGCGTAAAATGAGTGGTTTAAACTAGGTTATTTTCAAATTTAGAAAGTTATATATCATTTTGGAGCGGACTAAAAA
>JBDJHY010000049.1:20711038-20722923 GCA_039654485.1 Withania somnifera | reverse complement strand
CGATTTATGAATTTATTCTACCCTGGGTCGAGCTAGATCCACTAAAACCCGTTACTTTGTTCCTTTCTACATTATGCTTAGTTTTACAATGTCTAGTCAATGTACTCGTTCCCCTGCATTACCCCCATCTTATGCATAAATATTTTTTTACAAATAATACATTTAACAGTTTTACTACCCGGTATATCTTAAAAAAACTTTCATACAACACTACTTTTTCTAATGGTTTTAGGAGGTTTAGGAGGAAAATTAACAAATTAAGAGGACGGGACGTTGAGATTCTAATTATTATTATCATCATCATCATCATCACCACCACCACCACCACCACCACCACCACCACCACCATCATCATCATTATCATCATCATTATAATTAAATTCGTCAAGAGTAATATTAACATCCCCTTCTACTTCATTATCTTCTTCTATTCCATAATTTTCTTGGAACTCCTCACAATTAAAATCATCCACACCCATATCCCCACCATATTCATATTCTTGTTCAGATTCACTAGCAATACTAGGTGGAGCGACAGACATACAGTTATAATTTCTATTACTACCGAAACCTCTAGCGAAAGCGAAACGTATTTTCTTATTACTCGGACTACTTTCGAGACACAAATTTTTAACACTTTTACCTATTTTTTTTAGTTTATCCATATTAAAGAATATAATAATCAAATTAAAAAGCACAAAAATAATATAATTATAAATAATAAGTAAATTTAAAAACTTTAAAATTAAAAGTAAGAGATGAAACTTATACCAAATTGCTGATATCAATTGAACACTTGAAATTTAAAAACTTTCACTTGATCACTTGATGTTGCTAATAAATAATAATTGTTAAAAAATAAATTAGAATTTAATTGTGAACAATTAGAACATTTTTTATGAGGAATATTGAGAGAAATTGATAGAAAATGAGAGAATTGTTGTGAAAAATGAAAATATAGAAGTGGTATTTATAGAAAAAAAATTGGGTAGATTATTTTTTTGATAAAATGTCAAAAGTAGCCATTTTGGACCGTTGCCAACGGTCCAAAATGGTTATAAACAGCAAAAAAATAGCGTCCAACGACTATATTACGAAAAAAAGATTTTTTTTTAATATTATGGGTCGGTCCGGGTTGGTGGACCAGTTTCAAAAATCCAACCCGGACCGAATTAGGCCGGGCCAGCCAGTCCGGTCACTATACCGAACCGGACCTGTCCAGGACTACTTGGGACGATTCAATCGGCTAACCCAGCTCGGCTGACAGGCATAAAAGACATTTAATTAGCACATTTTGTTAATTTTTAATTCTTGTTATTTCAATGGCCTTTAATTATTGTTCTTCGCAATCAAACGTGCACCTAGCGGGACATAAGTTCCTAAGGGCGCAAGGCATAACTGATGAAACATTATGATGCAAATTACATCCAAACAATTATTTATTTTGACGGACAAAAATTAAAGAATAGTGCCAATGATCCGGCGCAATTTTTGAAGATGTAACTCCGGCCCAAAATAATGCTAGGCTTTTATCTCCCTGGCTTTATCGAACTAGCACTACCAATTAGAAACCCATTTCCTTCACTGTCCGGGGAAGTGAACAAATAGTTGAGTCTGGGATCACTATTTAAGTCGTAGCCGAAATTTATAAATTTAGCCACTTTAAAAACAATTTCAAGCGGGATTGAAGTTGTAAAAATTCATGTCTGAAGTTCAGTATGTTGATTGTGCTAGCAAAGTTCCAACATTTTTATGTGAAGTTTGACTTGCCAAAGGCCAAACTTCCAACAATAGCGCCTGCAATTTGGCTTGTCATGCCAGACTTCAATCATGTATGTGTTAAATTTTTGGACATATATATTCAAAAATAAAAATAGTTCTCGAAGGTCATTTGCTTTGTGAATAAGTTATACATGGATGATATATGGAGATATTAATAAGACAAAGATTATTTAATAGACATATTTTAATTGTTAAATGTTTTGGTTAACTAGATTAAAAAGTGGGGATAAAACATGAAATGCGTGTTCAATTTTATACTATATAAACCTAGCTAACTTTTCATTTTCTCAATTTTAATCTTGGTTTTCTTAAAAGACAGATAGAAATCAGCTTTGGAGAATGTCAAAACATGTTTGTTTTTTACATATAGATAAATTTGAAATAACTTTTTATTTCCAATTGTTACCTTGGCTTTCACGAAAGACTTTAGAAGATCTTTGGTGAGGTCAAATGTGCTATTTTGTTGTTTTATCTCGGTTTAGTAATCCCATCAAATACAGGGCAATCATATTTTATTTTCGGAGTGATTCTGTATCACTTTTAAGTTATTACCAAACGACCCGTTTTTGTTTTAGGTATACAGAAAGGTTTCCTACTTTAGAATGAAGAGTCTCCTTTGCATTTTTTTGAAGTATACTTCATTTTAATGCACGAGATCTAATGAGTTGATTCTTTCTACCGCTAATTCTAAAATCTCCTCTTTCTCCACCTTCCATTTGGTGCATCTCCATTCTAGGAAAGTATCTCCAAGGATTAGTTTTAGTATTTATGTTTTTGACTGATAAAGCTCACCCCGTGATCCTAAATATTAGTCCTAACGGAATTGGAAGTAGTCTAAATAGGATAAAAGCCACCAAACCTGGTTGTTCATAGGCAAATTATAGTATACGTGGTGGTTGGATAGTCCATGACATAGTTGTCCTAATTAGATAGAAACGCTTAACAAACCTCCTATCATTTTCTAATGTTCAAGTAATTTCCAATTGACATCTCTAGACTACACTGCCTAATCCCAAATAAAATACTGAAGGACAAAAAAGGTGCAACAAAGCTTATATCTTCTTTTCTACAACTCAAAAATCAACTCTCTAGGTAGGTTTTCATTTTCTATAAGAGAGAACCCGTCAGTTTAGATTCAGTCAATGTGAAATTTTTTCCATGACTTCCATAATGAAGAAAGTGTAGTATTATCAAGTTAAGTCACTTTGGTCACCAAATTTCTTCATGCTTTATTTCCACCTAGTTTTCTACTCACCATAGACTTGTTTAATAATACTTTGCTTCCTTCCTTTAGCCACATCCGTTTCCCAATTTTCTCCAAATGAATTGGCAAAGCTTTTACATCTTCTCTTTGCTCACTCTATTTTCATCGCTTATACTAATTCAGCTACCTCAAGGTTCGGGTAATCCTAATGAATTCTACCAGATTTGTGGGAAAACGTATACCTGTGGCAATATTACAGGATTAAGCTATCCTTTTCTCAGTGTCAATGATCCTCCCTTCTGTGGCTATCCTGGTTTTTTGCTCAATTGCAATCAGGATAGTACTACTACAATGGTTATTAACAACATCAAATATCGAGTTTTAAACGTAGATCCAACAATGCAAACAATCAGGATTCTGAGGGAGGATATCGTGCAATCAACTTGTCCAATTGATTTGGTTAACACCACTTTGGATTACTCCCTCTTCGATTATGCTGCTGGCTATACAAACTTGACCTTCCTATACGATTGCCCCCTTTCGTCCTACTTTGCGGGAATGGATGGTACCGTTTGTAGAAATAGCAAATATCACAATGTTTTCCTACAGCAGGGTGCTGTAGGCCCGGGTAATTGCAATGCAAGTGTCAAAGTTCCAGTGCATCATAAGAGTGCTGCTACTGTTGGGTCATTGAATTCATCAGGTTTGGGACAATTACTACAAGAGGGGTTTGATATAAGATGGACACTTGATGGTAAAGCCTGCAGTGAATGTACTAAAAGAAAGGGAACGTGTGGGTACGACGAATTTAGCAAGCAAACAACTTGCTTTTGTCCTGGTCCTCCTCATATATCTAGTTCTTGTTCTGTTGCTGCTTTTGGATACCCACCACCATTTCCAATATCAATACCATCTCCATCCCCAGGTAAATGTTCTTCTTTTCAATTTACCTTCTTAGTCTTGACTTAGTCAATCGATCTGATTCAATCACTCCATGGGGTTTACCTTTTCTTGTGTCTGACTAATTAGCTACTTTAGTAAGTCTGAGCTAACTCAGGGATAGCAAGGACCAGTGCACTCCCATGTAGATTATATAAACTGACAGTGTAAAGTTAAAGCTTATCAATATAGTCGTACTTATTCTCATTTAACATTTACAAATACACACCTGTACTTGTAATTTGGTTTAAGTTACTTGATAGTGCAGAAGTACTTTACACTCGCTATGTAAAAATTAAAGATCTCAACTTGATTGTCTCCTAGATTAGTTTAGTAATCCAAAATCTTCTGGTTCGTTCATCTTTGCTATCATGTGTCACTTCCATAACTGTATTAAGTCTAGTTTTACCACTAAGTAGCTGTCATTTTAGTTGGTATTAGGTATGCCTCCACCAACCAACCATTGAGCATAACTTCTATAATTGAGATATTCTTTGTATTTTTCTGCATCGAACATATTTTCCATTCAAGGCTGAAAATAAATATCGTGATAGTTGGTTAGCTAACTTCACATGGATGATGTAGTTGATATATATCTATAGTTTCAAGACTTCTAACAAATTAAGACATTTAACTACTATGTATTAGCCTGCGTCATGTTTGAATTAGTACATCACAGTTGGGTGACCGGAGGAGGAGGGCTTGGTGTGCTCCAATTTCTCTTCTATTTTAGCATGAGAATTGTAGAAGGCTCAACTCAATGGTAATATTATAAGACCTTATATAACCATGATCACTCATTTTAATAAAGGGATCACCTCGAAGGGTGATTTGAGATTCTTCCCCTCGCTCTAGGCAATTTTAATATGAGGACCTGATATTATGGGAGTGAGTCTTGCTTTAATACCATGTAGCTCAAGAGATGAGAATTAGTCAAATTATATTAAAGAGGCGACCGATCCCCTAAAGGACCCTATGGGACTCTCGACACATACCTCGATGCATTGGCCTTTTCACTTACTAATATTAGCCATCTAATGAAGGAAACCTGTGGACGCTAAATGCGTCATAAACTTGTGCTATTATCATAAATATTGAGGAGAAAGTAGGTGATTGACCCATACTGAAGTTTCACTCTTTTGAGGAGTGGGATCACATAGATTTGCATATGCAAGCAATTTCACACGTTCATTTGGTTGTGTTCATCTCCTTTGTAGAGTGTAATTCAACCTACACTTATTCAGGAAAGACTCGTACCAATATATCTCTCACGGAATATTTGTTTACCATATTGCGACAGATTTCTTCGTCCAATTATCTTCTGGAGTTCTGGTTTTTGAAGACGCTGGTCCTCATTTTCTATGATCATTCTCATCTCAACCTTTAGTTTATGATTAGCCACTATATCACTTTGAATATTTGTCACCATATTGACAAGCATAAGGATCTCTGAATTTCGACACGTAGAACCCGGTTTGGTTGACTGATTATAAAGTAGTTGATAAGTTTGCTAAAACATGATTTTATAAATAAGCAAGTAGCTATTTGGATAAAGGTGCAGGTAGTTATGTTTGGTAAAAAGGTGTTAATAAGCATTTTTTTTGTGTGTGAAATGACTGAAATGTCCTTGATCTATCTATACAAAGATCCATAAATTCAAAATTATTTTCATATAAAAAAGGGACAAATGACAGAAATAAAACAGTGAGATAATTAAAAGTACTATTTGGGAAGAGTATTTAGGAGATTATAAAATATATCATGGATAAAATAACAAAAAATTATTATAAAATATATAACGGATAAAATAATAAAAAATTGTTAAATCAAAAATGCTAATAAGTTGTAAATCATGAGTTAAAAATGACCAATTTATGTCATTTGGGTGAATTTGATAAGTAGGTGTGCCAAAAAACATACAGGTAGAGATTTGTGACATGTACATAAACTTTGGCAACAGTGGGTGAATAATGACTCTATACACCTCAACTCTATTTTCAGCTAATTAACCTACCTTAACAAAAGTTTGGCGGAAATATTTTCTGTTAAATTTCTAGTATTTATAGTGGATGATGAATGACATGAAGACCATAGCAAAACCGTAGAGCAATCGTGGGATGACTTATAATCTCTCATGTCGTAGTTGAAATCTTGACACGACAGAACTTAGCAGTTTCTGTAGAGTAAACTATTTAGCATGACTTTGTGGCACTTCACGTGTTTTTTGCGTGTAATATAAGTTTATGATCAATCTAATCATAGCTAGCTGGTTTATTTCACGGGACTAATTAGTTCATACTGACCAAATATTATATTTGACTCTTATCATAGTTATTAAATTTCGTGAGCCATGCAAATAGTTGGATATATAATAATAGTATAATAAAACAATATAATAGTCATTAGGACGTACGCGGTGTTTGTGAAATTAGACCAAGTCTAAGCAGCCCACCCCCTCAAATTCCAATAGAAGCTTCTATATGTTGTTTGTAAATATTGAAATGGGCATCTGTCTGTCAAATATCATTCAACTGGTAGCTATATGTTGACCATAGTACCATGACAAATAAAGCATCCCGTCTTTATCGTTGAATTTTACAAACCTTTGTATATTCCTATTCTCTGCCCCTTGTACTTCCTCATCCAGAAGTAGTATAGGAGCTAAGTTCTCTAATCAAACAGAAATGCATCAAGAACTCCATCCATACTGTCTGCTCTTGATTACCATAAATTTTATCTTGATCTACATACCGGGATCTCTCTGTCAAGATGACGAGCGATTCAGAAGGTGTAGTGAGCCGTTTCGCTGCGGTGACATAAAGATAGATTACCCTTTCTGGGAAGGGAGCAGACCAGAGTACTGTGGTCATCCAAGTTTCAGGATCAAGTGCGAAGGTAACATCCCCAAAATTGATATTGAATCAACAACATACAAAGTAATAGCGATTAACACTGGTAATCGAATATTAACCCTGGCTCGAGATGATTTACTGAGTCAGATATGTTTGGACAAACCTGAGGACGCCTCCTTGGATTTAAACACGTTCAGCTATGCTTCCTCTGACCTGAATATTACTCTGTATTACGGCTGCACCCTCCGTCCTGGTTTCCAAATGCCAACTACTTCTCCAAATGTGTTCCGTTGCAGTAGCAACGAATTTGGTATATACACGATGATCGACGTTTCCTTCGATTTCGCTCCGGTTACATGCCAGGAAGAAATAATAACTAGGGTCAATCAAACGAATGCTGTGGCGTTAGCCAGTTCTACAGCTTCTGTGGAAGTTCTGAAAAGAGCCATTGCTGGGGGGTTTTCAGTAAATTGGACGGCAAATATCGATTCTAAGTGCGAACAGTGCGATAAGTCAGGTGGAAGATGTGGATCCAACCCAGACTCTGCGGCCTTTGCTTGCCATTGTGTTACTGGTACTCATCCAACCCAATGCAGCGACCAACAAATCCAAGCTGGCGGTAATTTTTTCTCCACTATTCCTCTTAATTTACTAGAATCTATCGAGTGTTCAAGGTCATATAGGCACTCATACATAGGTTATTAATTCGTCCCTTCATTTCCAAATCAATATATGCTTGAGAGCTCTTTTATGTTCTGATGATGTTTAATCTATGGCCAGAATTTAAAAAGAACATGAGAAAACGTTTTAAATAATACTCACTCCATTCAACTTTAGTCATATTTGAGTTTGTTGCATCTATTAATAAAATAATAATTGACATAATTATTTTCTCATATTATTCTTATTAATTGTGTTTAGTATTAGATTTTAAAAATAATTTAAGAAATAAATAATTAATATTAAAATTAAAATATAAATAAAAAAATTATTTCTTATTATGTCAAAAATAACAATTAAAATTATATATTTATTTAATAAAAGAGTAAGAACTAAAGTTCAATGAGATTACACTAATTCTCTAACTAACCAGTAACCAGAAAGAATAAGTAGGTTTCATCAAACCATTTTACAAGAACTCCGTTCTTTATTCGAAGGTTTTTGTACTTTTTTTTTTTTTTAGTTGTGTGGTTTATTTCAAATTTGGTTGGCGCTCCAATAATATGAGGGAGAACGAAACGATTTCTTTAATATATATACACACGTTTTATGTGAAACATTAATTAACATTTTCAATATACAAATAGCGGAAATACTGTTTCTAGTAGAGGGTGAAATAAGATAATTTCATCTCTCCTTGTTCCAATCTGGTCAACCAAACAAGCCCTTGTATATTGAAAGAGATCACACTAAAGACTTGTTTTGGTACAAGAAATAAAGCATAACTTAATTTGAATATTATTTTGAAATAAATTTATTTAATATTTAATTAAGAAAAAATTTATTTGGAAATTATCATTAATTACAATCTTACATTAAGGATAAAATAATTAATCTCAAGATAGTTGATCTTAAAATGTAAATTATTTTCCGATCAAACGATATTAATTGCTAAACTACAATACTATTTTGACCTTGGATAAGCTCATTTATTTTCTTTTCTTCTAGTCCTATACACAGCTAAGTGTCTTCCAATCTTCCTTCTTTTCATATTCATATTCAAACTTTTAATCAATCCTACTTTTGTCTCTTTCCCTCTCCACTGTAATTTCAGATTCTCAACATCTTTCAAACTCCTTTTCTTCAATAATGCCAGCTATACTCACACTCATTCTACCATTGCAGTCCAAATGCCTCTCTCCAATCCTTCCTCCACCACCACCAACCGCCGCGGAACCGCCGCCACTCTCTTCTTCGCCGCCTTTATTCTCACCACATCCTTCTCCGATGACAAGAACCTCTTATTCCCCAACTGTCATCGCACTTTCTCCTGCGGTTCTATCCGTAATATCACTTACCCATTCACCGGCGGCGACCGTCCGGAATACTGTGGCCTCCCGGAATTCATACTCCGGTGTGTTGACGATGATCACATTGAGTTCACTCACCCATCACTTACCTACCGTGTTCTTTCTATTAACCAGTTATCAAGGACAATGACCATAGCTAGAATCGAACTCTGGGATAGTACCTGTCCTTCCCAATTCATCAACGCTACTCTTGATTCTACTCGTTTCAGCTATGACCACAACGAAGACGAAGAGCTTTCGTTGAGCTACGGCTGCAATGTCTCTGCATTGGGTTTCACGCCTAAGAATATGTTCACATGTAGTGTTAACGGTTTGAATTCCGCCGGTGCATTTTACTTTCTGGGTCCAATTCCAAATGATCCTTATCTGAATTTCATAACTTGTACAAGTATGGTTACTGTCCCGGTGTTTAGATCAGTAGGTGAAAGGCTATATAGCAATCAGATTACTCTCAGGGAGGCATTGAAGCAGGGATTTAGTGTGAAATATGATGTAACTTATGATGGACTCTGTTCTGATTGCACGACTCACGGTGGGAATTGCGGATATAATGTGGGGTTGGCTCTGCCAATTTGTATTTGTGGAGATATACCTTGTACATTGCCTTCAGAACATTCTAATAAAAGTTCCTCCAAAGGTACTCAGAATTTTATCCTTTGATCTTATTACTAATTAGGAATATTAACCATAGAAATCTAAGGTTCGTGCACTAAGCTTCCGATATGCGGGATTGACTGAAGGCAAAGGCCACAAGGATCAATTGTCTTACCAGTAGTTTTGCAAGAGGTTATTTTCACAGTTTGAGCTTATGACGTATTGGTCAAATGACAACAACTATACTAGTTATTTCAAGTCTCCCCTTATTAAATACAAAAATGTATTCTTTGATATTTGGGACTGAATGGATTTAGGTTAACTGTAACTCAGTAAGAGAAGCACTACGTATAAATGTCGGTAGGGGTGTCAGGGTATGGATACAAATCAAACCGAATCGAAAAATCAAACTGAACCGATGATCGGTTTTTATTTGGTTTGATTTCATTCATGTTGAAAAAAAAAAGAAGAAATAACCGAACAGATAAATTTTATATATATACACACGTATTTCATATTATAATTATATTTATAAAATTTTATTTAATAACTAAAGACTGCACATCTACGAACAATATGAGCCTAACAAAATAATAAATAAATACTCGTCCTCCCTCCTGCACCCAAAGAAAGAATTTCCTTATATCAATAGAATTGCTTAGAGATGTCAATGGTTGAATTTTTTCTAGTCATTGTTGCTTAAGACAAGGAACGCTCGACACATCAAGCCAGACTTTGCAATTTACATGGTATGATTGAAAAGAAACTTTGGCGGGTTTAACTTAAATTTGTTCTGTGTGATTGCTTATAAAAAGTCAAAAGCGTATAAAATGATTAAGATATCGAGCATTATTTGTCAATCTCTTGCTTTATTCTACTTGAAATGGCACTGTTACAGAGTATTTGCTCATGTTGCATTCAAGCCATGTGAATTTAGTGAATTGTTTATCGTTCTATTTTTATTACCTTTTGAATGAATTATTTTTTTCAAATATGATAAATAACCAAATAACCAAACCGAACCGAATCTGGTAACAACCAAACCGATAAATATATAATTTAGATGGTTTAGTTTGGTTTTAATAATTTTAAAACGACTAATTTGGTTTGGTTATGGTTTTGACCAATAACCGACCCAAACCGAGCCGTAAACACTCCTAGATGTCGGTTGTTCTAGTTGATGAATCTTAAGTTCATGTTCTAAGACATATTTGTTCTACTTCTACATGATTGCATTGCCAGGTTGATATACATGGCACTGTACCCCGTATAATCTCACAATCAGGGGGTGTATATGCAACCTTACCCCTATCTTTAGATGGTTTTCGATTATTATTCTATGCTATTGCATTTGTATTTGGTATGATTGTCTGAGTAGTTGCTATCTTCTACTACTAATAATATAGGCCTTTGATTCAACGGATACCTAAAAGACACTATGCTACTTGTTACCACAAGTGAACTTGGAACAAAGTGTAAGGCAATGTGATTTACTAGATTAGTTTTCACATTTCCATGGTAAGTCTTCTTCAAATATCCCTAGATATTCTTCTGACAGTATGCTTCTTTCTTATAGTTTGTGCTTTTAAGATCTGCTATTCGCCCATACTCCATTTCATCTCGCCATAGTTTTGTTTGTTTGCCTAATTCCAGCCGGATCCTTACCTCAGCATCAATTGTGGTTATCAGTTAATTGACAACATTATCACTGTTTTGCAGATAATGGAAAAAAAAATCAGACACCACTTGCAGTAGGTATTGTCTTTGTTCTAGTTTTATACTGGTACAACTCAATTGACACGGTCAATGCCTTGAGAAGATTTTGAACTTTCTTCTTTCGATTACAGGCCTTAGTGTAGGAGGTGCTGTACTTGCCAGCATTGGTGTGGGGTGGCTAATCTTATTCTGCAAACAAAAGAGAAAGCGGATTGCATCACAGGCTTCACCTGTCCAAACTGAAAGGAAAGATCTTGCAATGTTAAGTTCAAGCAATGGCCTGACTTCTTCTTCCGATCCTTCTTCAACCACTTTCACCAGAAGCATTCCCTCTTATCCCTCTTCCAAATCTGAAGCTGATTATGGGAGGGGAAGCTCCTACTTTGGGGCTCATGTCTTCAGTTTTGCTGAACTTGAAGAAGCCACTAATAATTTTGATCAATCTAAAGAACTTGGAGATGGTGGTTTCGGTGTCGTCTACTATGGTATGTGCATACTATTCTTGCATTATTATTATTTGGTGAGAGGACTTCTTGATAATCCCAAGTAATTTGTTATCAGGCAAGCTCCATGACGGTCGTGTGGTTGCAGTCAAGCGCTTGTATGAGAACAATTTCAAGCGTGTGGAGCAGTTCATGAATGAAGTAGAGATTTTAACTCAGCTACGCCACAAGAACCTAGTGACATTGTATGGGTGTACATCTAAACGAAGCCGAGATTTACTGCTCGTTTATGAATATATACCAAACGGAACGGTGGCAGATCATC
>JBDJHY010000049.1:20638931-20653183 GCA_039654485.1 Withania somnifera | reverse complement strand
GATCTTATGACTTCATAAACTTGTGCTCAAATTCTTTCATGGTTCTCTCTCTACCTCATTCAAGTCCAGTGTCTCTTTGATGAGAGCCACAATTTTCATATATCTTTCTTGAGGAATCCCTTTGCTTGGTAAACATTTAAAACATAATTCTTGTTTTGGTTTAATCTTTCTTCATGGACTTCACTAACGGTCGTGGTGAACAAGTCTTTGAATTTTTGTGACACGAGAAAACAAAAGCTCATGGTGACTTCTGGAATGTGAATGACCACTGATTATCATTCACCCTGCTGTTCTCAATTCTCTCAATCCAGCTTTTCCTTCATTTTTCCTTTTGTACTTTCTGTGAAAACGAATACCTTTTGCCCCCTTTTGGAACTGTGACAGGGTTCACTTGAGTAGCACCTTTTGCCTCATTTTGCAACTGTGACACGGTTCACTTGAGTAGTTCATTTCATAATGGTCCTTTGTAGTTATGCTCTGTCTCTGGAAAGAATTGATGTTTTCAGCCGTAAAATAAATTGACAAGTTTCTAAATTTGGCACATATTGCAGGTTCGGGGAAAAGGTTTAGCATTTTGATGAAAGTTGCATTAATAGGTGCAATGCATCATTCCCTCAATCTGCTTTTCTCTTGATGTATTAACAATACCTATATGCATCTAGCTTAGTTGGTATCACGGGGCTGGTGTTAATATCAGTTTCAATTATCTACTGCCTCATAGGTCGATGGTCATGGTGTAAGCCACTGATTTGCTGGAAGATGGAATCACAAGAACACAAAATTGAAGAATTTATGAATAACTACGGATTTCATGCTCCAGAGTTGCACAGCTAATCAGATATAAAGAAAATAACAAGCTCATTCAGCCATAAAGTAGGACAGGGTGGCTTTGGTCAAGTATACAGAGGAAAGTTAGCTGATGGTCGTGCAGTTAGCTGTAAAAGTCCTGGCAGAAACTAATGGTGACGGAAAAGAATAATAAACGAGGTAGCCAGTATAAACAGAACTTCCCATGTTCACATAGTAGGGCTTTTGGGATTTCGTTACCAAACTTTTAGGAGGCCTTAATCTATGAATATGTGTCCAATGCTTCACTTGACAAATTTCTCAACAGTGGACCATATAGCACAACTTTTCCCTTGGAATGGACAACATTGTATAGTATCGCAGTTGGGACTGTTCGAGGTTTGGAATAGTTGCACCGAGGCTGTAACACAAGAATAGTGCACTTTGACATTAAACCTCACAGCATTCTCTTGGACCAGGATTTCTGCCACAAAATATCAGACTTTGGCCTCTCTAGATTGTGCGGGAGAAAGGAAAGCATTCTATCAAAGGTGGGTGCCAGGGGTACTGCTGGATACATTGTTCCAGAAGTATTCTCTAGAGCGTTTGGACACGTCTCTCACAAATCAGATGTCTACAGCTATGGCATGATGGTTCTTTAGATGGTTGGAATGAGAAACAATGTTGAAGTGAGCCAAAATAGTGAAGTATACTTTCCACATTGGATCTATGAACATCTCGAGCTGGGGAAAGACTTAAGACTACAAGGTATCATGAATGAAGAAGGTAAAGAAATAGCAAGGAAGATGATTTTACTTGGCTTCTGGTGCATTCAGACCAAGCCGTCAAATCGACCAGCAATTGGGAAGGCAGTCGAAATGCTGGAAGGAAGCATTCACTCCCTACAAGTTCCACCAAAACCTGTCTTGTTTTCTCCAACAAGATCCATCCTTGAGTCGGTTACATTAACATCCACAACGACCTCGGAAAGGAGGTTCATTCTAGAGCCAGACATCTCTTCGGAGTGAAAAAACAATTGATGCCAGCTTTTTAGTATATTTACTCTAATCCAGACTAAAGTGTTGATTAATTTAGTGGGACTATTGAGGTTGATCACCTCTGATAAAGTTTTGTATCCATTAGGATCACTTGATACAAGAGGTCAAAGATAATTGAGAACGGGGGCGGGATATCTGGTTCCCTGAATCACAAAACTAGCTTCAATACGTTGATAAAATTATTGCAAATTGGCACCAAACAGAGTGACATAAATTTCACATTTATGATGGCCTAACCAAACATTCTAACTCATTTAGTTAATCTAGTTCTGTCATACAATGCACGTGCCTTCGTAAATTATGCCTTAGGCTGACATCCAAATTATCTGTTCCATCTCCTGCTGTAAATGAGCAGCCGCAACCTGACAACACTTGTTTTAATTAGTTACACTAACACCTAACTATTGTGGTAAATGAAGGATAAAGCCATAGGTGCACTACTCCCTGGATTGCTGATCACTCAATAACAACGAATCCTCCTGGGAACACCCTTATCATGCTGCATCAGAACCACCTTCTATTGCAGTGTGGATTTGCCACTTGTCGATTTTGCTAAAGTGAACTTAACTTAATATGTGGTAAGAAAAGGACCTTGTAATGCAATCTTCCATTCAGTAGAAAATATAAAACATGTCTGCAGTAGTTCAAACCTTGAATTGGTACAATATCACAATGTTGCTGCAAGAGAGGAGGAACAGTATCCTTAACAGATCAGCAGTGCAATTGATGTTACCAACTCGTGCTCTATGGAACAATTCCCTGTAGTATGTTCATCTTCTCCCTCCTCCAAATGTCTGGTTTATAACTTTCAAGTGTACAGGTGGGCCGACCTAATGCTTCAACCGGTATTTTCCTGTACTACAGGTCATGGGACTTGAGGTCTGAGCTCTAGAACTAAAAAAAATAATCTTAAAACTTACCAGATCATGCAACAAGTAGCAGTCCTTTGAAATTTGTCTATGCTGTAACGTTAGCAACGTTACTCCATCAATCCATTGCTCATCTGCAAGTCCACCATCATCCTGCCACACAAGATACAGATAAGTGAACTACACCATGGTTGAGAATTTGACCATCCCAGTTCTACAAATATGAAAACCCGTTCAGATCTATCAAAATCTAAACTTAAGCACCTTGAGCTTGTCGAGGACACAAGCTTTGCAGATCAAATGAGAGTGAAAGGAAATGAAAGCAAGAGAAATGACGCATACATTTATTGAATGACACACCTAATCCAGCAAAATGCTGCCAATGGATAAATTAACTAGACAGCCACAAATTCATGAATCTCTTGAGCTTCTTTCAACACCATGCAACTTCGCATGACAAAATGGTTCTACAGTAGTATTTCACAGAAGTCCCACTTTGCAGGCATCAAAACTTCCCAAGCATTTGTGTGCACCAGTTCATGGCCGACTGGTGCTAGGTCCCACGGTGTGGAAGGTTTTATCAACTCTCTCCTTTGTTAAGAAGGTGCAGTCATAAGCATCTTATCATCTACTTGCATTATTTAACACATGGTCCTCTTTAAAATTTGGGTCTTCTGGTCATTTTGGGATCCTTTTTTTTTTTTGACAAGGTAAATTTTTTAGTAAAAGGTACCAAGATGGTACAGTTCAAGAAATAGAGACACCATAAAATTAAAACAGCCTCCTAGCTCTTCTTCCTAGCATATCGAATAAATCCATATACTGGTTCAAACTATCTATTAAACTACTTTTACTCCAGAAATACAAATTTTGTAAACATTTATCCTTAATTCTAGAAATGTGAGGTCGCTACCCTTCAAAGCAAGCTTTGTTTCTCTCTAGCCAAATTGTCCATAAGATGCACAGAGGAATAGTTCCCCATATCTTCTTTATATCCTTTGGTATCACCTGCTCTTTCCAACCTTTTAACAAATCTTTCACTTTATGAGGCATCACCCAATTAATACCCCGAAGATTTAGGAATAGCTCCCAGCATGCTCTAGAAATTTTGCAATGAAGAAAAAGATGTTCCATAGTTTCCTGATCTTCTTGACACAAGAAGCATCTACTACATAGATTAAAGCCTTTTGTCTGCAAGTTATTTTGAGTTAAGCACGCCCCGCAAGTTGTAACCCATTCAAAACATGCTACTTTAACAGGAGCTTTTGTCTTCCATATCATCTTCCAAGGCCAAGAATTATCCCAATTGTCTGACTGCTTTATCAACAAACTATAACAATTCTTAACTGAAAATTTCTTGTCTTTGCTTGCTTGCCAAATCAGGGTATCCAACTTATGTTGATCATTATGAACCCCTTCCAAATGTTGAAGCAACCGACAAAAATCATCTATCTCCCAATCATTCAAAGCTCTCCAAACCTTGGCTGCCAACAGTGTTAGAATGAAATTCAGCAATATTCCCATCCTTGTTAGAAGAGCAGTTGAACAAAGTAGAGAACTTTTCCTTCAAGCATTCATCACCGACCCATAACTCTGACAAAAATTTGCTCTTTCCTCCATTTCTCACCTCCAATTTGGTAAATTGACTGAATTCTTCCCAAAGTCTGCTTATGTTCTTCCATACTCCCTCATTAATGGTTCTCCATTTATCCTTCTTCCCATAAGGCATTAATAAGCTTTTTCCAAATCTCCTCACCTTCCATGCTATCCCTCCATAACCATTTGAGAAGCAAATTTTTATTATGTAATTTCAGATTTCTCACCCTAAGCCACCCAATTTGGGATTCTAAAGCCACTGATATCATCGATCGCAGACTCTCAGTACAAAAAGTTGGAACCTTAACTGGCAAAGCTCAAAAATCATATCTTAGCCTCATCAAAGGCATAACTTTTAGTAGATCAACACCTTTCAAGTCTAAACACGGCTCTGCATTCTCATAGTTTAGAAATTCAAACCGATCTTTCAGACCGAATTTTCCAAGTCCAAAATTAAGCTGAAGCAATATGAGCCAGCTACATCTCTTACTCAACCAAAAAATTAAAAAAAAAAAAAAAAAAAAAAAACAGAAAGAAAAAACAATATGAGGCAACTACGTTGCAAAGTTTATCCAGGATGAATTGAGTCATTGAAAGCCAGAGGAAGATCCGAAAATATCTTTCTTATGAGTGGAAGCAACAAAAATGCATGTATTAAGTCATTTCCTTTCAAAAAAGTTCAGTATTAATCAGAAACGTCAACAAGTCAATAATTTTTCCAGTGCTGCAAACCATCCGTCTAGAATTGAACTGAAACAAAGCTAAAATATCAGGATATAGACAGCATATCTTTATAGGTTAGAAAATAAGATACCTGAAACTCTGCTATGTCTCATCAGGAAAATCACACAGTTGAATGCTTCTCCAAGTTGCACAGTTATCCCAAAAGTGGAACCCAAGATGCACTCCCACCTCAAAATTTAACAAGTTTAAGGTAATTAATCAGGGGCTCTCGAAGCTGACTCCTTGACTCCCCATAATACTCAGCTCGCCAAGAGGTGAGCCCTCTTTGTGCTGATGTATGTAGACCACTTCAATACAGATATCAAGAGCAATAGCAGTTATGACTGCTCCACAAGCTTTTAAATCTTCCCCATTTGACCAATCTTCACTGTACATTCTACCTGCAAAAGACAATTATCCATCAAATTTCAGCTAATAAAACTGGATAAGGTTCACTTGAGATACCATTCAAAGCCAAAGCTAATAGTCAAGATTAATTTAAAAATTGAAAGAAAAGGGGATCTGTTGGTATCTAGACAAAGAGGGGACTTTAACAGAAACAGAAATTACCAACTTGCACTTAAGATCAGAGATTGCCTGCTCCGCTTGGTTTGCATAAAACTTCAACGACTGACAAAGAACAAAATAAATCTTAGATCCAGGATTTATAACAGTCACAAAATGGACTAAATATACTAGCCATAGGACGCAGAAGACTCACTCCAAGTCTCTGCATTTCAAGGGACCGACATAAAGCTTGTCGTTTGTTTAGAAGATTTTGAGGAACCAATTCCGGGCGTCTGTAGTTCTTTCCCCGATAAATTATTATCGCATGGCCTTCTTTAAGTTTGTCCACAGAAACCAGTATTCCACCACTTTCTGCCTCCAGAAGCTTTGCAGTATGAATGACCTGAGAAAAGATTTTCTGCATTGTGATCACCTTAACAACTTCTCTGTGCTTCCAATGCTGATGGACACCAGCTAATACACCATCAAAAATACCGCGCCTCCCTGAAGTCAAATTGAGAAAGTAGATTTGAGGTAACTGAGTGATCACCAAATAGTTTTATCATAGAACAGAACTGCAAACTTCCTCAATATTTAAAGATCCTTAAGTTTTGAGCAATTAGTAGTCATCAGATAGAGGCAGTTTTGTCGAGTATTTGAATCAAATGGACCTGAATAAAACTGAATCAATATGAAGGATTCATATAGTTGGCTCAACTAGTTCGGGTTGAGGCATTGTTCTCGAGCCCATGAATACGGCTGAGGAAAGCAGTTTGTTTATGCAAGTTCAACTAGGGGATATGAAAAATAATATTTTACTTATTTTATGGAACTATTGAAGATGTGTAATCATAACAGAAATTTCAGAATCTGATATTGGACAATTTACATGCAAAAGACTCAATTTTCCAAGCGCAACTCAGCTACAGTTTTCATAGTTTGACAGAGAAAGTAAAGACAGGAAATATAATAGAAGTCTGCTTACCAAGCACTAAACTCCTGTCCATCTTCAATCCTATCTGCCTAAGAGATCGTCTCTCTTCCTGTGTTAATATTTCTTTATCTTCATCCTCTTTGGAAGGTATCCACGCAGCATTTAGCTTTCCCAATGCTCTAGATGATTTTTCAATCTTCTTCTTGAGCTGCATGATCAAGTAGGAAAGTGTTTAATTTGCTTCTCAAAACATTGGAAGTGAAAAAAGAATATCTGATATCTTACAACGTAAAGGCTGTGCTGTTGATTCCTCAGTTCTTTTTCTAATCTTTCCTTTTCAGCCACTAATTGAACTTCAATCGCAGATTTCACCTTTTCAGGCTCTGCAATTGTCTGGAATTCTGATAAAGTCCCAACATTACTACTGCTCATTGATACTTCAGTAGTGATTGGAAGAATTTCAATTGCTTTGAATCGTGCAGCTTCTTCCTCAAGCTGACATCTTGTGAGCTCCACCTCCCTCTCAGCTACAAGATTTGCAACTTGAGAAGGAAGAAAATCCTTGCCTCTATATAGGATTATAAAGAACTTATTCCGCAGTAGAAGGACTCCTCCTGTAAGATACTGCAAAAAAAGAAAAGATTGAGCATTTTATCAGAATCTTAAAGACACAGCTGCTGACCTATAGCCAATGCACCCAACCTTTTCTTTCATTTAGCTTCTACCACTGCTTAGAATAAGGCCCACTATAGCACTTGGAGATTTTGTAGCTAAATGAGGCCAGAATCAATGGAAAGATAGTCAACAATACATAATCTAATAGAAAAAGCTTCAGTCAATTCAGTAATAATGGAGCACTTTCAAGAAATGACTTCCACGAAAGAGATTTGCATGGGAATCCAAATTCATTTTACTGACTAAAATAGTCAGGCTCTCAAATGATTTTTCAAATATGTTTAATATATACAAATTATGACATATCAGTCAAGAGACACCAAAATTCAACACCACCACCGCCGGCCAAAAATTTAAGTCTTGCTTCCACCACTATTAATTACCAATACCAAACTCTATAGCATGAACCACAATTCTACCAAACACCATTCGGACACTTGATAGACAATCGAAATAGGGTTTCAAACTAAAGAGACGTAACTATTTTATTTTACTATAACTAACCACCAGGTGAAGACAAGACAGAGGCTAGTTAACAAATCTTCTCCTCCCATTTTCTACTCTACTAAGATGCTTAGCAATATTACTGACTGTCATGTAACCATAAAACAAACTTGTTAACATAAGAACTATTAGAACGGACTCATCTATTCCAAAGAAATTGACTGCGATAGATTGAAAAAATTAAAAATGTTCAATACATATTGTTCTGACCAAACTTACCTTCAGCTCATTTGCCATTAGCTCATTGCTAGTATTTGGAATTCCCCACTTCAGAGCTATCTTTGCTATATGACATTTCTCCCACAATTTTACGATTGCTGCAGCCAACCCTTGCAGTTTTCTGTTTCTCCCTTCATGTCATATCATGAAAAATAATTACGTTATAGTCATAGAGCTGCACAAGGTGCATAAACTATAGCATCAAATGAGTGTGCAAACTTTCATGAAATCATCCACGATCAAAAATGCCAAATAAGTACAATTAACTAATTTATTATTCATGTGCAGCAAAGATTTGGCAACGGTTGAGAGTGCACATTTATAGTGTTCTAGGGACAAGGGAGGAAAGGAGGGATCTGACTTGCATTCTCTTTAATTTTTTTTATTTTTCTTTTGGGGGGTGGGGAAGCCAAGTTTAGGGAGTAAAACATAAAAATCTGAGAATTACATTAAAGCAATCCAAAGTCGAGAAGTCTTACATCAAGAATATGTAAAAATCTAAACAAGTCTTAAGGAAAGATGATTCTTTTGGCCCTCATATGCAGAAGTGAAAATTCTATAAAATAGGAGATCCTTACAATAAAAGGCAACACATACAAAGACTTGCAAATGACAAGCAAACTACAGTACATAACAGGAATATTGTCAATGATAAAAATGACTCGAGTCCAAATAATCAGTAAAGAGTCGGTATAGAAACCCAGGATATAGACCAGCAGCAAATACATGGAGAATAGAATTCCTGCAGCAATTCGGCTGCATAGGATATGCATCATCAAGACCAGAATCTTACCGAGGACAAAATGAGTTGGCAAAGAACGAGCAAGTTTCCTAAAGTGTGTAAGTTCATCATCAGTCAGCTTTGATCTTGAACGTGGTGGACAAAGTCTAAATGGTGGTTTAAATCCAGGAACTACTTCAGGAAGCAAATCTGCATCCACAGGCAAAGGCTTGGGCCACCACCAGTCAACATAACGAGGTCCTAAGTCATCCAATAATCTATTAGCTTCCCTCTCATAAAGTGACTCATTCATTGCTAGGCAATCCTCTTCTGAGTTTTCACCAATTATCATTTCATCTTCACTGCTCCTAATTGATTTCAATGACGGGAAAATGCTTGTCTCTTTAGTATTTTCAGTAAATGAAGAGCTCTGTTGACTACTTATGAAATCATGTTGTAGCTCCTTCTGTCGTAAAGTATAGTCACATCCCCTATAAACAACCAGAGCATTTTGCTTCCTCCAAACAACAAGGCCTCCAGTCTTCATCTGCAGTACAAAGGAATAAAAAACAATTCTATCAAAAAGGACAGCAAATTAACAAATTAACCTCTATACTTATGAGAAATAACTGCTAGAACCATGTTAGTAATATTTAGGAACAATGAGGATATTAGACACAATACAGAATTGAAACAACATAAAGAGGACCAGAAAACAAAACATAATAACATACAAGTTCTTTTCACCCTAGGAAGCACAAAATATAGAAAGCTTACTTATGGACATATAATCGTAGATAAGTCAGTACTTATAGACAAACCTCAACAATTTCTCGAGCTCTGTCCATATTACGGCATAAAGGCAGGTCAAATTTGAGCATTGCAAGTTCACTATTCTTCCAAACCAAGTGAATTTGGTCAACAACAGCTCGGGTAACTCCTGCTTTCTTCACCTTCACCCACTTCTGGATCCTTGCAGCCTCACCCCTCAATCTCTCAAGCAGCATTGCATCAATATTCCACTCAGCAGCCGTAATAACTTTCTCCTTCTTCATCCTCCTAAACACAACTCTCTTTTCCTCACTCTCCCATGGCATTTTCCCCCTACTTTTTCTATTTCCTCTTCCTTCACTCTCTGTTGATAAAATATCAAACTCCACTCCCTCAAGGTTTTCCACATTGTCCTGCTTCTCGTTTTGTTCCTCAATTTCATAGCTCACGTTTCCCCATCCAGCTAACGATCCCGGTGGAAACTGAAATTTAAACTTAGCATCACTTTCCACCTGTGCAAATTCTAAATTTTGTCTTTCTTGGAGTTTATCAATCCCTTGATAAATCTTCTTCATTGCTTTTTTACCTCTTCCTCCACCAACTTTAGCAGAAAGTGCATCTTTAGGATTTTGGGTTTTAGCAAAGTTGACATCTTTCTTCCTTCTTGATTTGGATAAGTCCAAAACTTGATTGGGTTCAACAAGAAGAGGACCCCTCATCCATGGAGCAGTAGGACCTTTAATTCCTGAACTTGAATGTGAAATGGGGTTAGAAGATGACCCATAATCTTGATTGTCCAATTCAAGATTCCATTGATGATGATTATTATTGGATTTGGAAGAAAAGGTGGCAACTTTAGAATTGAAAGATTTGAAAAAAAGAATAGTTTTGTGTTTGATAATAGAATTGAAATTGGGAGGTAGAAATAAAGTAGTAGCAGACATGGATAGCTTGATAGGAATTTGCTACTCTCACCAGGACTGAAGTAGTATGGGATTTTTTGCAATTCTTACCCTGGAATTTCACTTTTATGTCAGAGAGACCTATGTCAAATTAAATTGTAAGTGGAAAAAAAAAAGGATCTACACACATTGGATAAGTCTTTTTACATTTTTGATAGTATTATTTTGTAATTTTTGTGAATTCAATATATTTTTTCATTTTCTAATTTATACGTCATGCTATCAAATATTGTTAGGATATATTATTTAATTATGTAATTTTTATATAGTATTGTTTATGGAATGGTGATTTATTTATTTATTTAAATTAATAAAGTGTTACATTATATATAAATGATTTTGTCATATATATATGTACTCAAATTATGTAGTTGATCATTTAGTGTATAGAATTTGAGCTTATATATAAAAGATTAAATTATCGGTTCTTATAAGTTAAAGTCATAGTTCACAATCGTAGATGAGAATTTGGACAAATCATCAGATTGATTGTAACAAGAGATTAAAAGTAATTTATCTTGATTACGAGAATAGTATAATTTTAACTTTTCGTGCTAGTACTTTTTTGTATGTATTGAACAAGATACATTAGAGAAAGATGTTTTGAACTGATTGATAAAACATATTCTCCAAACTATTAAATGTACTTACATTAAGTATAACTATTATGAGTTGTATATACTGGGTTAGATTCTGAGACGGATCGATATGTTTGGTAAGTTGGATGATAATAAATATATATTAATGAAATAATAAGTTAGTTGATGGAATCAATGTCTCGGTATAGAGATTGATGATACGTATTTTATGAGAAGCTTATAAGTTTTCATATGTAGCCGGTAGATTTATGAATCCAACATATGAAATAAGTTTAGCATTACTCAAAAAGAAATTAATTATTAAATTAAATCCGTCAATAATTTAATTTATTAATTAGTATTTGTAATCTTAACATAGGAATCACGTAAGTGTTTAATAGGGAATTACGAAATAAAATGGAGGAGTGTAATTACGAATTTTTAGTGGAATAATTTATAATTTATTATTATAAGAATAATTCAGATTAACTTAACTTTGAATCAGTTTCATAATAGGAAGCCTTAATAAAATAATTTTGTGATTCCTACAATGCCTAAATTAACTAGAACTCAGAATCCTGACTGATTTTGTATCTATTTTTTGGGCAAAAAATATCTTCTTATTCTCCTATTTGGTTTTGGAGAACCCTCTCGAAAAATCTATAAATAGGGGGTCCTCCTAATATAAAATCATAACTTAGTTTTCTACGCAATATTTGTCCACTCACCCTTCAATACCTTTGTTCCTGTAAGTTTTGATTTAATTTCGACAAACTTTGTATGCAATACATGTTGGTTATGTTATCTATTATTATGGAATACTTCCCCTGCGTAATTATATTCCAACAATATCCTCATATAAAGTTGGACGAAAATCTTCATTCATTTGAATAGCTGGATAAGTTCTGCATATAATAAATTTTTGTGGTTGGACTTTTTCCTAGACCAGCGTGTATAATGAGAGTTTTAGTGAATCAAACTATCCTTTTTGAATAACTAGACAAGTTCTGATGAGTCAACTAAACCAACTACATATCATTGTGCTAAAAAGAATCGCATTCTCTATGGCGTTAACCTTTCATTTATAAGTTAGTTGGTCGGTGGGACAGGGATAATAATTTTAAAATATTTTATGAAGTTTCTTTATTTTACCATTTTATATTATTGTTTATTCCACTCTACCAATCAAACGAGATATAAAATTTTATACGAAACATTTAGCTTTCGTTATGCAATTACCTTGCATATTTCTCTATATAATTTTGTGATTCCATAATTAGATGGTCATAAAAATAGCTAATTTACTTTCAATCCTGTCTAGCATCGTTGATTATGTATCAGTTGAATGACCAAGATGGAACAGTCAGTTGTCAACCAAAACAAATGTTAGCAGCTATGTATTTTGTGTAATCATCAGTACAACATATAACTAAAAAGTCTCTAATAAGCTTATGTGCTCCCAAAGTGTTTTTAAGGAATCACAATGAGCTATCCAACGAACATATGAACACCATCAAGAGCTGTGGCATAAAATTAGAACTGAAATTTTCTTCCCCACAGATTTTATTGTTTATTAAATGTAAGGGAAGAAAAAACACAAGAAAACATAGAGTCCACAGAACTGTTTTCAGGCTTACAACTTAAACTACTACCATCAAAATTTACATCCACCAACGATGGAAACACGACACAAATACGCCCCACTGGGGAACTAACAAATAGGACAATGGACAAGGAACATCCTTGGGTGCAAATCATGCACATTACATTTTCTTGGCATCCTCTTCAACAGGGTCACGAAGAGTTCCAAACATCCAATCCATCCATATTGTGTAATGACCATAATTATGGCGGTATGTTGTATGGTGAATGGTGTGATAGCCGGCACCCATTACAGGCCACACTTTCCCATGTATGCAGTCATGAATATTAGCAGTCCACAAGCCCTCCAGGAATATGAGTGCTATGTGTGTAGTGAAATGCATTGGCACCAGGAATAGAGCTATAACGTGTGGCACTGCCTGCAGTATTCCATCCAATGGATGGAATGCCAATCCTGAGTAGCAGAACATGTTGGTCATTATGAAGCTCTTGGAAAAGAACAATGACTATGGGCAGATAAAACCATCAAAGAAGCTAGACTTTCGGAGGTTAAATTAGATTGAAAAATTATCAGAAATTACAACATATAAGTGACAAATAACGAATCATAAATTAACTGGATACACCATGAATTAGTTAACTTGCAATATTGTCACGATTTAGCAGCCAATTTCCTAGAATGGATATGCACTGAAAAGAGTTGAGGTTATCAAGTATGTTCAGGAGGCATTGAAAAGAGTTGAGGCTTATAAAGAAAGTTCAGAATGCATTGAAAAGAGTAGAGGACGACTTTGGGTGTGCTTGCTATGAAAAAAATGTTTTCTTGGAAAATACATAGTTTCCTTCCTTAATTTTGGGTGTTCGAAAATTAAGCAAAAATATTGTCTCAAAATCATTTATACAATGTTTGCTTCCAGGACTGTGTATTAAGATTATGAAACTGATTTAGACAGGAGGAAGGAAAATCTAAGCCTGAAGAAAAGTTCTAGTTTCATTTTGCAAAAAACAAAAAAAACTTAGAACTTGTAGTTTTTGTTGGGATTCCTTGTGGAAAATTTGTTCGGAAGAATATAGAGTTTTCCCCCAAAACCTAAGCTGACTTTAGATATCTTTTTTAGAAAGTATTTCTATCTTTTACTATTACCTAATGGAATAAAAAGAACACTAACCTTTTTCACTTGTAAAAGAAAAAACAAAGTGCATTTATATGGAAATATGTATTTATACTAGAAAGATAGTGAAACTGAGTTTGGTGTGCCAGATAAGTTAAAGATAGCGAAGTCCTATTTTTCGGTTTTGGATTGAAAGGTAGGTAAGAGAAGATAGGGAGGGGTTATGCTGTGCGTGGATTACGGGCTGTTCTATACAGTGTTATCAAAAGCGAAAAGCGCAAAAAAATTCTAAGGGTCCGTTGGGGCTTAAAGTGCAAACAAAAGTGTGGCCTTCAATGAAAAAAAGGCTCAAAGCGAGCATAAATACAAATAGTTATATTTAGTCCAATACTAATAGTTATAAACTTGAATGACAATAAACAAAGAAATTCAAAAAAAAAAAAAAAGGATAAAGTGAAATGTCAATTGTTTAGTGTCGCCACTTCAAAAGAGGCTCATTGACAAGGAAAAGTATGCTTTATAAACTTGATGGAGACAATAAAGCGCACATAAAGCGAGGCAAAGCGTTCAACAAGTTTTGAGCCTCACTTTAGGGCTTAAGCGCGCCTTTGAACAATGGTTCTATAGAGAGAGGC
>JBDJHY010000049.1:20578685-20601599 GCA_039654485.1 Withania somnifera | reverse complement strand
ATATTAAGAAAATTATAAAAGAATAGAAAATAATTTCTCCCTTCAAATTCATCCAAAAATGTTACTACTTGTTTTACGTTTAAATAAATAAAATAAGAATGGGATTTACCATAAGTTCCCAAGGGAAGTAAAAGAACACTATAGAGAGAGAGCCAGAGAGCCAGCCAGCCAGCCAGCTAGTAAGCTTAAATAAAAGTTTAAATACATTCACAAATCGTCCAAAAAGGAAAGAAAAACAGTCATCTAAATGTTAGAATTTTAGGTTTAAGAAACGTCCCATAAAACAATACTAAAAATAATAATCTATTAATATATTTAATATAATTTATAAGATATTTTGTGATAAAAGAGAAAACTTTTAATATATTATTAATCTCAAATAAAATAATAAAATAAAAATTTCATCTAAAAAGCTCGAAAAATTAGAATGTTGTACCTCAATTAGGTCATGTTGAAAACCCCTCAATGATGGATTTTATTTAAATTGAAAGTTATAACATGTAAAGATAATTTATGGTTCCATAAAATATCCATCCTCCCTCCCTATCTCTTAACTATCCAAAGCTCTGTGAAGAAGCATAAATGGTGGTGGCGGGCAAATTCAACTCTGCCCAACAGCGCTTCTTCTTAACTCCAATCATTTTTTTCCTTCCTCTATTACACAATCCACTCAAAGTATGTTCAAGATTAGTTTTTTTATTTTCTCTTTCCTCCACAAGTTATGATTTTGTTTTCAATTCTAATAATACCCGTGATGTTTTACCAATTTGCTTTGTTCTTAGGTCAATGTTGCATGTAGTATCTCTTCCAAAAAGTTGCAAGATATCATATTCCAGAATCCCTTGTTATCAAAAGCCTTTAGCCTCAAGGCTTAGAGTGTCAGCTTCACTTCCAGAGCCTAATGGAGTTAAGGTTGAGTACACTCCTTGGTTGATTGTTGGATTGGGAAATCCCGGTAACAAGTACCACGGGACTCGCCACAATGTAAATTACATATTCCCCAAAGCCTCGGTTTTTCTTTTTCATTTCAAAGCTCAATTTTTTGTGTATATTCCTGAGTTTTTCAATGATTTTGTTCTTTAAATGAGTTGTTTTTTAATTGTGGGGTTTTGTTAATTAGGTTGGTTTTGAGATGATTGATAGAGTTTCTCAAGAGGAGGGAATTTCGTTAAATACAATACAGTCGAAGGCCTTAATAGGGATAGGTGGTTATTCGAATTTGCTTGTTGTAATTAGTGTTTTCCTACTAATGTTGGGTTTTGACGGGTTCTTTTTGATGCATTCGATACAGGTTCCATAGGGGAGGTACCTGTTGTATTGGCAAAGCCTCAGTCGTACATGAATTTCAGTGGAGAATCAGTATGTTTTCAGCAAGCTATTGTTGTTTAGTTAACTCAGTGTATGCAAATTTTTTATAGCCATTGATTAGTTATTTAAAGTGAAATTATTGATTACTCAAATGGAATTTGGACAACGTAAATGCTTTTCTGTCTTACACATGTTTGTTCTTTACCATTACAATTGACATGGATAGTTGCTAAGATCAGCTGCTTTGTTTGCATCACAACGAAAGAAGCTACTTTTAGTTTTCTTTCTATATAGAAGCAAAAGAACCGAGGTTGTTAATTTACACTCTCCCTTGTGATAACCCGTGAAACAATCTTGTCACCGTTGATTTGGATCGAAGCTTTTATTCTGCCTCGTATATAAATGCTCTTTTAGCATTATGGAACTCTACTTCGTTGTTTTTTTTTTAAATCAGCTTCTACTTGCAATGAACAGACATGTTGCCTATAATGCTTGTGCATTGCTTCTTAGAAAGAGTTGAAACATGTTAGGTTCTTTGATCAACTATCTGATTGCGCTAATATTAAAAGCTTGGTTGACCAACATTACCCTTCGCATAGGATATTTGCATTCTATTTTTTAACTGAAATTGACCCTTTGCATAGGATACTTTGCATTCTATTTTTTTTACTGAAATTGATAGCAAAGTTTACAGTTTTACCCCCCTATAAAGGCTAGCAAATGTTATACAGACATACCATTCAATCAGACATAGTTTTTATTTCCATTTTACTATATCTTGTTAGACCGACTGGTTCTTTAAAATATTGACTTAGAATGAAAAAAAAGAAAAAGTTTATTTTACTGATACTTCTACTTCCTAAATACTACAGTTCCACTACTAGCTTGAAGGCTGGGACTCCAAAGCGACAGTGTTCTACTTACTTTCTCTTTAACTGTTTACTTATATTGGTGTTTTGTGTTTCACATATGTAATTGATTAGGGTGAGATGGTGTGGAGGTTGCTTCAAAATCTTTGAAGAAGGGTTAATCATAAAAAAGTTCAATCTTTGTTGCAAAACTGTTTTTCGACCAAACACCAAGAAAGAAAAGTTCTTCCGTTCTTATAACAACACTGGAAACAGCCTCCCTGACCTAGGTAGTGGTATGGACCGTATACAGTCTACCCTCCCCACCCTCCCCACCCTCCCCAGACCCCACGGCGTGTGGGAATGTACTAGGTTATGTTGTTGTTGTTCTTATAAAAACTGAAAGCTTCTGAATCTACTCAAAAGTAGTTTTTCAGTTTTTTGGAAATGCTGGGGAACTTCTTTTTCTTGGTATTGGTTGAAAAATATTTGGAAAAAGAGTTTCCAAAGCAAGTTTCTCAAGTTTTGAAGCAATGAATTTGCCGATGTTTTCAATATTTTCACACACCTTTCTAGAAAATTTGAGACCTTATTTTTCTTGTTTGTTTGTCATTTGCTTTAGAAGATTTTTATCTTTAATAAAGGACACTTGTTTTAGAAGATAGCATAAAGTTGAATATAGTTATTTCCTCTGGTTGGCTAAGTAACCAAGATAAAACATGAATATTGAGAAATCATGTTGTGATGGTCCATTACATTTACCTGTATATGTGATATAATAGATGCTTTGCTAAATGCTTGATCTGGTTGTTCCTTAGTATGTCATCTGAAAGGCACTTCCTAGACATATCTTATAGCTCTTGAGTTCTTCTTTCCCCTTTCTTCTCCAACTACCTGTGTAGTTTCATAATTTCTCATCTTTTATAGTTCTTTCTTTTATTAACAAAAGTAACAAAGCAATTTTTTTTCTCTCTTTCCTTTTCCTGTTCATTCCTTTTTTCCATTCAAGCGTGATTTTATCTTTCTGGGAGAGGAGGCTCTTTATTCCTCTTTGGTACATATGGACATCATCCAAATGTTTCTTTTTATCATACTAGGTTGGACCGCTTGCTGCATATTATCAGGTGCCATTGCGTCACATTCTTCTGGTATGACTTCGTGTTTTTGTTTTTTGATAATTGTAGGAGATGGTTTTTCTTTGCCTTTTTAGGGTTGTGGTTGGTGTTCTATACTGGATAATACTATGTTAGTGCTGCTCCAAATAATCTTTTCCCATCATTTGAAGTTTACATTGTTTATACTTGTCCGTGTAGGTTTATGACGAGATGAGCTTACCCAATGGTATTTTGAGGCTCCAGCCTAAAGGAGGACATGGCCATCATAATGGGTATTGCTCTTGAGCAGTCAAATCTGAGGGTGACTGCCTTTCTAATTGTACTGTTTGTAACACGAGTTCATTGGTTCTTTCTAGTGGACAAGTTATTAAGAGCGCTATTCACAGTGCAGAATATAGAAAATTAACATGTGATTTCTTGTTTATTTGGCAGGGTGAAAAGTGTTATGGAGCATTTGGATGGTCGCCGGGAATTTCCACGACTCTGCATAGGTTCCTCCTGACTGCTTATCATTTGTTGTGAAATCATAATCACATAATTACCAAATGAAACCGTGTGTAAATATGTTAAAAAAAATTGCTCTACCAAATCGTGAGCTGAAAAGCATGTTTTTCATGTATTTATGTAGGCATTGGAAATCCTCCTGGGACTATGGACATGAAGGCATATCTTTTACAAAAATTCAGTGATACAGAGCGGAAACAGGTACATGTGCTTCTTGATGCTTGTCAAATTACTTGTTACTCTTTGACATATTTGTCAAAGTACTTTTCATCTTATCTCATCTTGGAAGGCATTCCAATGAATGGGTCAAGTTGTCTCTTAAACTTCATTATCATACAAGATCCCCATATATTCCTTGTTTGTTCTGCAAAATATCTGTCACCTCTGTAAAATAGACATCAGAATAAGGTGGTGCTGGATATAGCTATTTATTTCCCTGCCTTGTGTGCATGCATATGATGTATTGCAAGGAACTAACTGTAAATTGGTTTCTCCTTACCCTTCATCACCTCTACCACTCTCCCTACTTATCCACGGAGAAGAAAAGAAATTTAATCTAAGCAAAAAAACCAATGTGAGCTCTTGTTGTTCAATAATAGTTTTCATGTCTCTCTTGTTGTACACGAACAGGTGGATGCAGCACTTGATCAAGGAGTTGGTGCTGTCAGGACGGTGGTATTGGAAGGCTTTGGCAGTAGAATCTCGCGATTTAATATAGGGCAGAAATACAAGTATCACAAAGTTTGACGTGATGAATGTGGAATGAACGTATGAAGGACCACAATAGTTACATAATAACTTGAGTCTATCTAGTTGAGCGTTTCATTGGGGTCTATACTTTAGTTTTTAGACTCCTATTATTAATACTTTATAGTTCCATGCTTTCCAAGCAGCATTTGTTAACACTTGTAGAATAGACTTATTTCAAAGGAAAAGGACACTTTGTATTTGAAATCCATTTTGCAAATTTGATCTGAATGTCCACAGAATAGACTTACATGTAATTCTTGCTGTCCTGTCAGTCTCGGCTACTAGCAAGTTGTTTAGAAATGCAGTTCAAATCAGGCAGTTAATTCTGTCCGATACTAAATAAGAGCGAGAGAGTGATAGCGACAAGTATCCCTGAGGAAAAGATGAAAATGATTTCTGAAGAACGAGTTAAAGAATGATTGAAATTGTCGGAAGGAAAGTTAATGAGACTATTATACTCCTTTGTTTGGATAGTAATGAGGGACTTCATTTGGGACTTGACTGTTGGTGAGTTTGAGTTTTTGTTATGTATATCTCGATTTTTGATTATTGTTTCTTACTATTATTACAAGACAAGTAATAGCATTCATATTATTGACGGAACTATTTAATATCTTTTGCACTTCAAATGACCATTGATTGACAATACATGTTGCCCTTGAAGCTCTATACTTTGAAAATAATGTTATACTTAAAGTGGGAAATATAGTAACATTGGAATATCCACGTGTGATAACTGAAAAATTGCCGTCCGGTGCGAAGAATTTGGCTTAGGATACCAACGTTAATAATCCTCATGCTAGTCTCCTTTCCTTTGATTCATATAATCCCCAAAACACGGTTAACCTAAAATCTTTAAGACTTTGGACCCACTCTTTTTCAATAAGAACGTTAGGAAACCAAAAGGAGGACACACAAAATTATACAGTTGGCTGGTTTATTATTAGACCGTTGGAGACTCAAAAATCTTTTGAAAACAACAAAAAATTTCATCAAATCCAAACACAAACCTCCAACAAGAATTCACTGTATTGGCAACTGAGTTACCCTCACCATGGCTGCACTTGACCCCAAGTCTCTAATTCTCTCACAATTTTCAGATTCTGATCAACCCCAATTCCTTCAACTCACTACTGACTGTTTACTCATGGAGAGAGGTCCTCGTTACAAAGCCTATGCTGATCTTAGAGAAAACAAACTTCGTATAAAGCACATGAAACAATCAATTCCTGAAGAAGAGGAAGAAGAAAGGGAGTTTGTTGTTACTCCACCAAAGAAACAGGTGAAATTTCAAGAGAGTTTTATAACACCACCAAAGAGGGCAAAAGGGTCATCGATTTTAACTCAATCAGTGCCTGATTTTTCATCAGCATTGAGCAAGGAGAATCGAAAGCCACCACCTACTTTGAAGGAGAAGTCAGCTACTCCTCCGCCATCTGGTGCAAAAAGTGGGAAGTTTTATGGGAGTATTGGAGGTAGCAAATCGGTGAATTCAGGAGAAAAGAGGATTGGGGCTTTGATGACTAGGAAGAGTTATGCTAATGTCGAGGAACTGAAGGGATTAGCTTCTGTGGCAAGGAGTGCTATTAATGGAGATAACAGAGTAGGAAGAACTAACAGAGTTGCTGCCAAGACTGTTCTTGGATACTGACAATTATGAGTCTCAACTTTGAAGATTGTGGAGGAGGAAATAAGGGGGCGCAATGAATTCTTTTTTCTTGTTTTCTCTTGGGAGGTTTTGATTCTTTGTGTTTTTTTCCATTTGATTTGCTTGGAGGCAGTCTTGGTGTAATTGTTGTCAACTCACGTGGAAACGACTTCTTTGCCCATGGCGGGAGTTTCATGCCCCGGATTGCCCCTTTTATTTGCTTGAAAGATTGGTTTTTGATCTACTTTTGTCTTTTTAAAGAAGATTGATTTTTTCAAATTTGCCTTGAGAGTTTGTATAGAGAAATAGGTTTGCATCCGACTGATTCATTGTAACCTACAGCTACTAGGAACTATAGAAAGTACTTTGCTTATGGATTGGTGAACATTGGATATCATAATAATGGGTTTTTTCTCATGCATTTCCTTCAATTTGTTCTCTTACGTTTCAACCATTTCCCATTTTGTGCCTGTCCATGTGATGCAGGGGAAACTTTGATCTTCTCTGTATTTTTCTAACTTAAAGGATGTTTACAAATGGACTGCTCTTAAATGCTCCTTCATAAATGTAAAAGAAAGTATAATAAATAGAATTAGATGCAGAATCCATGATTTGTACAAAATACTTTGCATGAAATTATTGAGGTCAGAGTTATAACATGAGAACACTGATAGGCTTTTACTACAAACTCTCACAAAAGGAGTTACTAACAGTTCCATCCAAATTTAGACTGTAGAGGTCTAAAACAGCTTCCTCTATTAATAATTGGAGAATATACCTATCAACTTCAGTGCCACATTCAAATTCTTCAATCTCAAAATCCGTCCATTTACCCAAAGAATGGCTCATATCCCATTCTACTAGCTCGTCAGGGATCAACCCAACAAATTCTGTCAACTCTTTGACCTCTTCAATAATATCAGCAATCAGAATCTCTTTAGTCATACTTGAAGGTAGTTTAATCCAGGTTCTGAAACCAGAATCTGAGTATCGACCAAATTTTGAGTCGAGGTTCTCCAATAGACAATCAAAGGCAAACCCTTTCAGCTGATTCATCTGTTTTGGGTCATTACAGCCAAGCAACTGACCAAAAGTCATCCATAGAAGACTTGATAGCATTTCAAGTTCATTGAGGAGAAAATGGCTAGCAGAAAACCCACTGTCTACAGGTAGAGCCTGTTGTTGAGGTGCAGTTCCAAATATGAGTTCAGTATTCAAAATGACCTCTTTTGCGTAACTGAGTTTGCTTCCTTTTAACTGATCTATCTTGCTTAGCGCTCCAGATATTTTATTGACCTGGTCTGTGATCAGTGCTCTGCAACTCCTCTTGGTGAATAAAGAGGTTGCACAATCCGAAAAATCTCTATCGGGTTCTGGAAAGAGTGGTTCATCATAACTAGAGTCCATGGATCCAGCAAGTACTTTGTCCTCTGTAAGTAAACAAGAATATATATTAGAAGCATGGATGGATGAAATTCAAATTCAGAGTTGTCCATTTTTTTATATTTTTTAAAATTTTGAGATAAAGAAAGGAAGTATGCAAATACTAAATGTTGATGGAGGGACCATACTTGAGCTACTATTGGGACTGCTGGAGAGGTAGCTATCAGTTGAAAACGTAGCTTCAAGAACACGTCCTGGACTACGGTGATCAACATCAAGTGAATTCGCAGCTAAATCAGTTGCCAAGTCTGGTGTAACCTGAGCGCAAATTCAAAAGCAATAATAAGAATCAGACTAATAACAAAATAGGTTTATAACTCAAGCAAGAGCATTTATAAATTTCCGTGCACTTGAAAAGCAAGGAAAGAAATTATTGAAGGGGAAAATGCTGAATGGTTCCAATACAAACAATAACTAAACCTTTCACTAACACACTTCTCAAAAGCCTTGTCTGCATGATGTCAACCAGAAAAGGTTTCATTTGATCTTGGGAGATAAATTTTCTGAGAGGCAGCAGCTAAAGATTTTACCATCATAAATCAGGCGCCTAATCTGATATACTGCCTTTTATGCATTAAGACAGTAAGAACCATTAGCATCCTGAAATACTATTTCCTGACTACTATTAGTACAGTTCCAACGGTTGACTTTGTCTCTCATTTATTAAGAAGCCAAAAGCAGTTAATATTCTAGCTTTCAGCACAGATGTATACATACCCTTAAGAAGAAATATACATAGCCAAGCACAAACGTATTCGCTAACTTTTTGATGATATTAAATATGCACTCTGTAACTTTTGACGCACTGTATCTAAGTGCTGTTCATATTCTTACATAAACTTCATCCTTTATCAAAAGAGAAGCCAAAAACAGTCAAATAGTATGTGTGTGTGTGTGAAATATGCACTTCTCGTTTCTAATGGGAAACAGGAGAACGAACGGAAAGAAAGATCCTTCTATGCAACAAATCAGGGAAAGTTGAAGTACTCAGGATCCAACCAAATGGTACTAATTCTTTTTTTTTCCAAATCAGAAGGTACTAAATCGACCAAGCAAGATTGTGGTTCTCTGTATGCATAAGCACCATGTGTACTAACTAGGTATTTTCAAACAGCTAGTATTGATGCTGCCAAGTCCTCTCACAGGCAATGAACAGTTCAACCCACTCAGCTACAGACAAATTACTTAGATTAACCAATCATCAAATTTAGCATGAAGTAACCAGTATGAAAGACAGCTCCATTTATCTGTAGTATTACTAGGCTTTGCTTGATTTAGTCTTTGTAAATTTTATCTACTTATTGGCTTTCTTTCTGTGCTCTGATTACATATTATAAACCAAACAGAAGTGTTTTTTCGTAATATATTGTGCTGTATAAGTAATCCTGACTGCATTAGCACCAACTATTGGTTTGGTAATCACACAGAGGCAGGAAGAGAACTAGTTTCATCAGGTGTATTTTACGAATTATCCACAAATCCAAAGCTGTCCATCCTCTTAAGAAATCATAGATATTTATGTGACTCCAGCTTTAAAAAGGAAAATATTTCATAAGAGATTATTCACTATTTCATTCATTGCAACTTCAGACAGTTAACAATTAAGCAATGGTTACCTGGAAATTCATGCGAGTAGTTCTAGAAGACACGTCACCATGATCACACAAATCTTCTTTTCTGCTAGGTTTAACAGGCAAACTATCCAGATGAAATTGTCTCTCTGCATTCAAAGCAGTTATTAGCTCCTGAAGGATCGTTGCAGTGCTCTTTCTAGGTGCATCACCCCCTTCTGCGAACTCTTCTTCGCTAGTCAATTCCTTTAGCTTTTGCTCCAGAAGTGCTCCTAAAATATCCCCTTCCAAAGAAAAGGATTCCTGCAAGCATGTTGCTTCATCATTTCCTTTAAAGAAGGATCCCCCTGGAGTAGCAGCAACACTTGAGCTATATTGAGACTTCCTTTTTGTGACTTCTGCATGAACGCCAGCTTTCTGCTTCATTGCAGATTTAAATGTAAATGAAACAACATTACTTCCCACAGCAGAAGTACTACTGATTGCACCACTCTCTCGCAAACATGGCAACTTTGGCTCAGTGGAGTGATTATCAACAGAACAAATTGGAAAAACATCTTTTCTACTTGTTTTGTCAGAATAAGGACTTGATTCTCTTCCCAGATCCGCATTCACAAAGCTAGAACTTCCACCTTGTCTAGAGACATTCATCAATCTCTTCCTCCACACTGGAGAGAGGGAATCACTTCTCCTTGAATAAGGCTTTCGTTCAGTTTCAAACTTGCAGCCCTCCGCTGTGGCTGGCATCCTCAATCGGGTGGATGCACCTAACCTTCTATTCTGTGTAACAAAAGTTTTATTATTATTTATAGATTCTGCAGCTGCTAAAACTCTGTTTCTCTGCAAACTACTAGGCGTAGACTTCATAAGACGCCTCTCTCTATTCTGAGATGTTTGGTTTTGCTTCTGCTTAAGCACATGAGTCACAGATGATCCATCCTTCTTCATATTGCTCCCTTGGCGGGTGCCATGTCTCTCTATTCGGCTTCTGCTAATGGGCCGCTTGCCCAATATGAGTTCTGCACAGTATGATACATCATCTATTTCAGCAGTGGAGGAAGAACCCTCAGAAACTCTCTCTAATTGTTCCCTGCTGTTGAAAATGAGCATCCTTGGCACATTTCTTCCTGGACCTTGACAAGAAGCTTCATAATGACTAGAGACAAGTGACGAGACAGACGATGGGAGTTCTTCCACATTTGGTGTACCATTCTTGCTATGAAACAAATAACCACAATTTTCACATGAAGGCATAGATGCTCCTTTCAAAGGCTTTGAATCCACATAAGGATTAGGGCCTTCCAAATGGTGTGGTGCTAAATCTGCCTTGTCTTCCAGGGGAGAGAAATATCTAGGATAAGTGAGAGCACATTTCGCCCTACTCTTTTGTAACCCCGGTTCCAAAAACCTTGTTGCAGCCCCAATCAACCTAGACGCATTTCTACCTGAGACATTTCTAGGACTTTTAACTGGAGAAGCCAATTTAGGCTGATGTTTCCTTGGCCTTGACAATACAGTCCTCAACTGCAATGCTTCAGCACTAAATCTGCTGACTGGACGTCTCTCACTCAGCCCTATCTTCTGAAGCTTTTGAGGCCTCAATTCACACTTTATTTCGGCCTTCTCAAAATCCATATCTTCTTTCTCAGATCCGCCAGTTCGAGCACCAAGTTTCTCTACCACATTGCTCTCAACTTCAGAAGCTGAAGCCTTTTTGGGCTTACCGCCTGGTCCTGCTGGCATTGATTCCAAACCCATGAGCCTAGCAACCAAACTTGGAGCTTTCATTTCGTGCTTGCTTTCACAACGACTATTGGTCAGTCCATTGTTCTTTGCATTTGGAAAACCCCCACTGTTCTCATTAGCAATCTGCATTGTTCATACAGGAACCATAAACAACAAAAACTTTGTTGTCAGGCTTACAGCTGAAACACTAAAAAAAAAAAACAAAGCTAAATGTGACAATATTGTTCAAGAAGTGACTACCAAACGAAGCTTTGGCTGCTTCTCATCCCCTCCAAACTTCTTTGAAGCTTGTTTGAAGCGAGCTACAAGAATGCAACACAAACAAAGAAGCAAATTACCCTTCTAGCTAGAATCACCTTCATGAAAGTAGCCATTTTTGCTTTTTAAAAGGAGTGGTATTATAGTAGCTAACCTGGTGAAAGCAGCTTCTTTGGAAACAGCTTATTCTTGGCAAATCTACGGTTCCAATCAAAGAGCTGAAAGAAAATGCCCACACAACCCCCAGGCCTTTGAGGCTTTTTCTCAGTAATGGCCAATGATGATGCTGTTATGGCTAAACTATCATTCATTTCTGTAGCTGAGCTAACAATCATCCTTCAAAATCCTCTCTTAAATTTCTTCACCTTTTTCTCACACTCAGCTCAATGTGATTCACATACTTTGGCTTCCCAATAAGATTCTATCAAACATTATCTTCACATTAATTGGAAAAAAAAAAAAAAAAGATCCCACTGGCCCCTCTACCCACCACATCAGTAACCCTCCTTGGCCCAAAAAGGAAAGGAAAGAACCCTCACATTTTCATGTAAGAAACAAGCAAAAACATCAGAAACAAGAAAATAGCAATGAACAGTAAAACCCTGAGCTGTTTTCAATTATGACAAACTCTTCACAAGAAACCACACACGTAGAACAAGAAAATACAAACAGTCTTCAACTTTCACGCAGTATGTTATACTGTTCAAGAAAACAGCTAGAACTGGCAATAGGACACTCTTGGAAGCTAAAAACGGAAATAAAGAAAAAATGATTGACTGAATCTTGGAATTCCAGATTCTTTTTTTTTTTTTTTTTGGTTAGGACAGTAAAAAGAGCAGAATCATTTGTACACTAGAGGCACATGCTAACATAATCACGCAACCATAGAATAAAAATCTTTTCTTTAGCCTATTGAGGAACCCCAGAAAGTGAAAACTTGAAAGAGAATAAGATTAGCAGAAATAAAGCTGTTTTTAGTGAAAACGGCTCTTCCTTTCCTGTTTTTCACAGTGAAGGGAGCAGAGACAGAGTGTGAGGGGAAATGAGATAAGTTTGATGCGTAGGATAAGAAAGAATGGACAAATTGAACCAACCCACACTTGCTGTAGGATGGTCAACACACCCTACATACTCGTTCAATGCTTGCAGTAGTACAATACGCTATCCAGTTATAAAATATTAAAATATCTTTTTAATCTCATAATTTTAAATATATTATAGGTAAAGTTGGAACTAAAAAATTATCAAAAACTACGTATTTACTTTTGAAAGAAACTAACAAACCAATGAAAAAGAAGTAAAATCTTAAAAGGTTGCTTCATGAACTCCATAAATAGTCAGTCATTTGAAACAATGCTTAAAAAGTTTTTATATGATTACTGACACTGGAGCAATATTTGATCTTCATTTTGGTTTTAATTCTAAAAATAATATAAAAATCTGAAAAGATCTGTTTTTTATTTAATATTCGTTTGACTAATCTATTTTAAATTATAAATGGCTATTAGAAGACTATTTCTTTTTTCTGTTAAGTGATATTAGGATTCTCTCAAATCTAGTTTGTATGTTACATAAATTTATGGAGTCATTCGATACACTTAATATTAGATCATGAAAAACTTATCTTTGCACTATATTTGGATCTACTCCGTATATTAATGAATTTTGATGATTTCCAAATTCAATAATTATGAAGAAAAAAAAAACTTTGTTTTAAGTGGATATACATGAAAATAGGCTATAATATTCAGAGAAACGTGTGATCCATTTAAGATAATTCACAAATTTTACTTTTTGATTTTGCCAATACTTAAAAATACCATGGCGATGAATAATTAAGAATCAGAATATAGGTATCACTAACTTTAGTTAATGTAGTAATGTATCGCTCTCACCTTTTAAAAAAAAAAAAAAAAAAAAAAATCCCCAGAAACGTTGTACTAGTATCCTACAGTACTAATGGTACTTAACCAAATAACATCCAACAGATTATTTCATTCGTTTGTGTTTATTTGTCTATATTTGATATGATACGTTTATAAAAAAATAATAAATAACTAATAATTATTTTGTTATGTTATTTGTAATTATTATATGTTAAAAATAAATTGAAAATAATTATTAGCATTAAGCAGTGAGAATTAAATAGGTATAAAATATTAAATTATTTTTTTATTTTATATATTTTAATAAAAATAAATGTTTATATTTTGGGACAAGTAATCGTAGACGACAAAGAATACATTTCAAGCAAAACATTTTCATAAAAAAGGGTCAAGCAAGCCTAGTATATTTATTCTCTTGGTCGTTTGGTACGTATAATGAGATAAAGAAAAATATCTTATAAAATTGAAATATGATTTGAAAATATCATAATTGTTATAACATATATAATGACATTTGATGTTTAGATCTTATTTAGTTATTATAAACAACAGATATAAAACTAGAAAAGGTATGAATGTCAATAGTCTGTTTTCTTGTGCAGTTATGACCATGGAACCATAATTAATGGACTCTAAATAAATACAATACTTTTTTTTTTTTAGATATTAGTACTTAAAATTTATTATGTGGATAACATTATCGATGATTATTTATAAATATTTTAATATTTTATTTATATATAATATATTTTCATAAAATATTAATATTACAATCTTTAAGTATGATTGTTATAAAAGATGATCTTACAAAGAGTGTAATGTTGTAATGTGTATCATTATTATTATAAAAAAATATAATATAAAAACTAATATTAAAAAATTCAAATAATTATAATGAAATATTGTTGTAGAAGGATCTAACTGTAATAATTACAACATTTTGATACAACTAATAAATAAAATAATTTTAAAAAACATTATGCAAAATAAATTTGAAATTTAATTTGAGATTATTATTACCAAACAAACTCAAAGAAAATACAGTTATATAAAAGGTGAGGTGTATTTCCCGAGTAGCGTCGAGTGTACGTATTTATGCTAAACACAGATACTCTCGTTTTGGACCACGTGGTAGTTCACTCGAAACAGTTTGAGGGTAAAATTGAGGGACCTCGGGTAAGTTACCGACAGCAGGCAATGATTTAACGGACCAAGGATATTGCTTCTCGTTCAACAATGTGCTTGTCTAATCTCCTGTATTATGACAAACTAAATTAATTAAAGTTAATCAGTGGGAGTAGATAAGTTAAAAGCTGAAAAATCATCCGAACGAGGAGTATTGAGTAGACTCCCATCCCATTAAAAGGTTTAAAAATACTTTTTTGTTCTTATTATTATTATTATTATAGACGCAAATAAGGACGTTTAGTAACTCCCTCCCTCTCATAATTACTCCTTTTGTGTCACAATATAATCACTCTTTCTATTTTATCCTCTTCAAATTATATTAGATATTATTATTATAAAAAGTATTTGAAAAAAATTAGGATCAACCAAAATATATTTTAAATTGATATAAAATGGAAAGGAGGGAGCATAATATATGGGTGAATAAAACTTCTTTCACTTTGGTCACAATCATAAGTTATAATAATAACAATTTAATTTATATGTTACTATTTATAATTTTTTAATTTTTTATTAGGAAGCTTTTTTCATTTTAAACTAAGAATAAGATTTGCATATATTAGATCTTCTCTAGACCTCACTTTATATCAGATATAATTATTATTATTGAAAAAAATATTTTAAAAAATTATAATCAACCCAAAAAAAATGCTTTTGATGTAAAAAAGAATTTGGAGAGTATTAATATACGAGTGACTAAAACATTCTCCATTTTATTCACTATGAATAACGACTCAAAAAGATGGCCTAACTAAAGAAGAAAAAGGACAAAAGTAAAAACCACTCAAAAAAGTAAATATTCATAACTAGTCAACTTGCACTCACAACATCGTACGTCAAAATTATTCATTATAATAGTTTATTATTTATCCATTTCATTTGATTATGACACTATTTTTTATTAATTATTTTGGAAAAAATGATAATCCTTCTAATTAAAATAATTTGACTTAAAATTTTTATTTTTTTTTACTAATATCTTTTTGTTTTTAATAATAACTTCTTATATTCACACAAATATCATGGTATATATAAGATTATAAATTTAAAAAATTTTAGAAACACAGAAATAATATGTATGCACCGATGGAGACATTAGGAAAAAAGTAGCATTTAATATGTTGTGACAGGACAATATTTTCAAGGTATGAAGTCCAACTCATTGCCAACATTTTCCTTTGCCTTTAGCTGGACGCTGAGCGAGTTTATAGTTGTTTAATGGAAAAAACAAAACATCAAGGGAGAGGAAAGGTATATATGAAAACTGAACCCATCAATACGAACCTGTCATTTTTAATTCAAATTTGATAGATCTCGACATGAATACTAAACATTAAAAAAAAAAAAAAAAAAAGAGCAAACTAGGTAGAGTAGGCAAAGCCTACATATATTTAGGAGTGAACAAATAGTTGTTCTTAGGATCTCTATAGTCAATACTTATAAATCTCTTAATCCACTTCATACTTTAAAGGTAGTAGACTATGAGTCATTAAAAGTAATTAATTGTGTTAATATTATAATTATTATATTTAGATAATTATTATAATTGAATAAGTATTATTATTAGCTGAAGAATGATTAAAATACCATAAATAAATAGTAAAGTTATGATAGGAGATCACTCCAAAATCCTAATATCTACAATTAAAGTTATATCAAAATTATAATATCTACCAGTTAGGTTATCAGAAACGCTTATAAATCAAAAACGTTTATAAAAGCTCAGAGGGATTAAAATAGGAATCAAAAAGGCAAAAATATGCTCAAATAACTACTCGCAAATACTATTAAAAATTATTTGATTTTTTTTTAATCATTACTTGTAAAATTGGAAGTCTAACATTTTAGATAATGATTATGAAGTTGGGGACTGTATGTCATAGCAACTTCTGTACCAAATATGTGAAGTGGCTTATTGCATAAATGTGCCTATGTTAATCTAACTTGAAACATTTATAATTGAAGTGGATTAAGTTTGGCATTCTCCGATAGATTTGAAGTTTGGTAACATCTAACTTCAAAACTCAAATATTTGAAATTAGGTTTAAAAGTATATATATGGAATGTGTTATAGCAGCACGTCCCTAGCAAACGACCATAAGTAGCTGGAGATTGATTGAAAGGTGTGGATGTGATGTACAAGTTTTGATTATTTATATTATTCGTATAACTATTTCTTTGTATTATCACAAACATTTGCCTAAAATATGAAACTTGTAATCTTACAAATAAAATAAAGCACCATATATAAGTATTTAAATAATATTAAAATTATTTATACTAATAATACTAATAACTTAAAACTAATAATGTTATACTCCATATTATATTGATCAAGTACAAATTAAATATCGAGGATGAATTCTTTTTCCTTAAGGTGTCGCTTGGTATAAGGGATGAGTAATTTCTTGATTATTTTCTGAATGAGTTTATCCCTTGTTTGATTATAATAAAATACATAGGACAATTAATATCGGGATGAGTTATTTCGGGATTGTAATGCTATTTTTATCCATCATTGAGGGTGTAATAACTAATTTCAAAATAGCTAATCTCAAAATAATTAATTCTTGACTAACTTCTTTCCAACAAAACCAGCCATAAGTTTAACCCAACTCAGAATCAATTTGGTTGCCCAACAACTGCGAATTAGCCTTAATGGCTGAAAGTTGCCAAGCATTTTAACTAAAGGCCTCTTATGACAAACACCGTTCCAAGAAGCTCGACATGCTGGAAATTCTATTCGCTAGAAAAAAAATTCACTCAAATTTTAGCCTATTTGGCTGGGACCTGTTAACCAATGTTCACACTACCCTATCAAGGGAGCCTATTCCTGTACTCCTTTTAAGTTTAATATATATATATATATCTTATGCTAACCCTTCCTCCCCCTCCAAAAGAAAAAACTACTTGGTTTATCTATGATTTGTTTTATAATCGCTTATATTTTCTATATACACTTGGGATCGTTTGGTTGCTAGCTAAGAGATAATTTATTTATAAATTTGTTCCTTGTTTGGTAGCATTTTTTATGCTATATAAAATTTAATACATCAATTATGGTGTATGGTAAGCAAGCCGATATCTCTATTACTAATACATATTTAAGCTATGAGAAATTTATATATTATTTATGCAAAATAAAAGATAAATAATTAAATTTTACATAACTAATTTATATCTTACTAATATTTATATAATTTTAACCAACAATCAAATGACCCCTTAAAAAAACTATCTAAACTTTTAATGATAAAGTATGTCTAGGATATTCTTTAAACCTCTCATTTTATTGACACTTCACTAATTAAAATAAATAATAAATTTGAGTAGAAACTACTTGAATAAATGGCGTATTATTTTTTAGCACGCAAAATTATTTTGAAATAAATTTAATTTATGCAAATGCTTACTATTTTCAACTTATATGTAGCAACTATTTTCAACTTAATGGACTTATGCAAAAGTTGGGCCATAGAAGTAGTACATTTTTCTTAAATTGCAGACCACACTGCTCATATGGTCCTTAGTCTATTATGCTAGGGCTACTTTTTCTGTCGCCAAAATTTCACAAATAGCATAATTACATAGTATTAATTATATAAAAATAAAATAAATATTTTATTATGAAAAATAACATAATTTTAAGTTTGAAGTTATATTTTTTTGTTTGAAGTTGTATTCGTTTTTAAGATGTATATGAAATGTTCAGAAGTTTTATTCGCGCTCCTAAGTGGTATTCGTATGTTCCATATATAAAAATTGTATATGAAATATTAGTTATTTTTTTTTTTGAATTTGAAATTGTATTCGCGTATTTCATTTATAATTTTCAGTTGTATATGAACTTAATTCATTTATACCGTTTTGTTATAATTATATAAAATATATTTTATTATATATAATTAAATGCTTGTAATTGCTAATTTAGTTAGTTTTTCCTTTTCTCATTTCGTCTTTAAGGTTTCACGTATGTTTTAATGTCCTTTATTTTATCGGTCCCCAAATTTCTACTGACACCAAAAAAATGACAAGACATTTCACTAGGTGTTCTTTCGAGACTTTTGGCTAGTAAGTTTTTGGCATCCATCTTTGATCATCTCTCAGGACTAGTCAACTTTATTTTAAAGTTGTGCAATAATTTGAATAAAGTTTTTTGATAAAATAATAATAATATATTCAATATCATGAAAAAAGAAAGTCATTTGTGCCTGTGCTAGCAAGTACTATGAGCGCTCTGTCCTACGCATCTAACCAGCTCGCGTGGTTCAGTCTAATTAGCAGGATCTTACCTGTACCTTTCGTAAAGGAGCTACCAAGACAATATGACTTAAAATAGACACCAACTTGTAGGATCATAGAACTATCAGTTGCTCTTAGTTCTGCCATCCCAAACAAGAACAACTAAAAATTAAAGTAAACTAAACTAATCTAATTCAATCATTCTCTCTTAATAACAATAATTAACTCAGTGTAATTTAATAAGTAGATTTGAAAAAAAATGATTGATACGCAAACAAATCCTTGTATTGTGAAGATAGCGATGATATTTTTAAAAAACACTTAATTAAATTAAAATATATCAAAAATTAAGTAAAATTTGAAGACTTAATGCGGAAAATAATGAAGAAAGAGAATAATACCAACAAGATAACCCAAGCAAAGGAAGCTAAATGGAATATTAAGAATAAGCAATAATAAGATAGGAGGAAGAGAGTAATATAAATACATTTCATAACAAGCTATAAGTCATAAGCAACCAACCACAACCACCACACGTTTTTGTCATAGTCTTTTGACAGAATCAGAAGAAATGAACCAAATTCCAAGTACATAGAATCCCAACATGTGCAAGCAACCAAAAGCACAAAAACAAAATATCAATGAAGAGAATGGGACACACTCTGATATCAAATCTTACCTGTTCTTGCAATAAATAAAAAAACATGTGGCATGAAAATGAACTTTGTCTATTCCCTGGCCCGTCATTCTTACCTCAATCTCAACAATGTAAATGTAACTGAAATATAAACTAATTAAGGAACACATATTAGTCCTTAAAAAACAACATATTTACACCAAGCAATCACCTCTTCTTGTTCTTTTCCTTGCCACTGGAAAAAATAAAGCTCAAACCAAACAAATTTGCTGGAGGGACATTTAATACTGAGTTGATTATAATCCCATTGCTGTATGGATTACTTGGAATCTTCCTTAAAGGAGGCTTTTGATGATAATGACCATTAGAAAGAGAGGAAGACGATTTGTGGTAATGCTGTTTGTGTTTCACACTTGGAGTTGAACCAGTTGAATTACTTCGAGATAAAAGTGGTAAAGGACATAAAGTTCTTGCATAACTACTTCCACAATTCAAACTATTGCTACGTTTGAATCTCCAAAATGACTTTGAGTTCTTTTCTTCGGAAGATGATGATGATAACTTTTCATTCTTGAAGTTGGTGTTACTGGGGATTATCAACTTATGACTTTTTATAAGCGGCTTTTCTATCTTGTTAGGTGAAAGAGTCGGAGGGATTTTTCTCTTCATTTCGACGGGAAGAATTTTTCCATCAAAGAAAAGCTCATCAGCTGAAGAGGATTGAAGATCATCAAAGCTTTGATGACACACACAAAAATCAAAATCAAGAATAGAGGTAGAGGAGGATGAATTAGCTGATCGAACTTGAAGAGTATCAGTTTGAGAAATGCCATTAGAAAAAGAGATGCGAGGACTAGAATCATCTGAACATAGCTCAATAGCCATTGTTACTGTAAAGAATTTAATTTGAAAGCAATTAATTTAAAGAGATGGGGGTCGTAACGGAGTGGCCTCGCAAAGTTTGAAAAGTCTAAATAACCTAACTACTACCATAAAAATTGCAACTGTCAAACTGACCCCATGCATTGGAAAATCAAGTTTCATTTAAATATTTATTACTACTTAATAGTCAATTTTGCTACACCAAAAGCTTGGAGAATGTGATGGAAATAAATTATATAAAAAAAAGATCGTGAAGAAATGTGGATTCTTGGAGACTTCATAATTTAACTTATACTATCCCTGCAATTTAATCCACCGTTTGATTCTTAATAAGTGAAATGTAACAACTAAAATTAAATATAAAATATTAATAATCAAATTAGATTGTTAAGGCATAATTACTAAAATTAATTTTTTTAAAATAAATATTAAATCAAATAAAATGGAGCACAAAACAGTAATTTTTTTTAATTAATCCACGTAATCACCCCTTGTCATATGACACCTGAGTTTACAGAGAGAGAGCAACTCTACCGCCAAAGGATACAGTGGAAATTCTCTATTCTAAATAATAAATTACAAATTTCATTTGGACTTCATTTGTTGTACAATATAAGAAAATTGGATGTATTAATTTTTAAGAATCCTCTTAAATCAAAAGTTTCTACATTTGCACGTGCGATACTAATAGACCCATCGCAATCTTGACTTAGTACAGTGCTATATTTTTCCAATTGGAGAAGCTATATATAAAAACATGACATGAAGTACTTAGTATACAAAACAATGAAACATGACAGGTGAAGTATTATTACCCAAAGCTAGGCACGATTTTCCAAAGCTCCCCGTAGGTTAATTCAAAGTTTCGAATAATCGCAAACGAGCAGAGGAGGATTATTCTATTAATGCTAAATTACTATATAGTACAAGATTTTCAACTTCAATTTGTACGTCTAAAGTTGATTTGGGGGTGGCTAAATCCTAAATACCTTATACATAATTTTTGGCCATTCTTTTAACAGTGGTGCTGCTAGCTCCAAGCGGCTATTTGTTCAATCATCTCTACAAATTGTTGGAATTAATATTAGAAGGTTTGATATAATTTTTAAGTCATTTGGCATTGGTTTAGATAAATTTTGAAGTAAAGTTGAGTTAAATATTTAAACCATAAGTACGGCTACCCGTTAGATAGTTTGCCAACTTTTGGTAATTCTCTAAGACTTTTGACAAGATAAGTTTTTTATCATCAATTTTGAAGTTAGTCAAAATATGGTTAAAATCGAGTGATTCATCATGATTTGGTTGTAAATACTGACGATTCGGTAAAATTTATGTCAAAACAAAATTTTCCATCTATTTAAATCACTTAAAAAGTGATTAAATTCTAAATAAATGTCAAAATTAGGCTGTAAATCTTGATAATTTGATAGGATATGTGACCTGTAGTTTAGGATTTCCTCTCTATGCCCATATCTATTTAGTCAAAGGCTAGTTTAATCGCTTTGAGGAAGTATTATAACTTGAATCAGTATCTCGAATAAGGCGATATCAGGCCTTCTGTGCGATATCGGAACTGGTTTAACAAAAGGGGTCGAGAAATACATAGATCTGAGACTTTCCTTCGTTGGTCTGGGAGGTAAATTATGTAGGTATGCAACTCTTCTTGGTTGTATTCGATCACAAATGGGCCAAAGAATCGATTACTAATATGTCTAAGATTGTCAGAAAATCGATGAGCGTTATTAGAGCGATACGACATATTTATTGTATTTTTATGGTTTTTCCTTTCATTTGCTTATTCCTGTGAAGTTAGTGTGAATGATTATTTTACCATACATGGGAATATGCTATACCGCGATGCAAGAGATCCTATTCATTGGACCAGATGAAAAAAAAAGTGAACCGAAATCGACTCGACTCTAGTACTGTAAATAAGAAGAAATCTTTGTTCATTGCCTTTATTGAAAAGAGCACAAACATCATCCTAATCAATACTCTATCTTATTGGATCTATCTTTCACCGTATTAACATTGAACTGACATTATAGTGAAGAAAATAACCAGGGCCTAAAGTACATGATGATTCAATTTCCGAAATAGTGAAATATAAAGAAAAAACCTCCTCTTGTTGTTTTACCGGTGACTGAATATAAAGTATGGATAATTCAAATATATATAGCAGAGTAATTAATTTATAAAAAAACATAATTATATTTTTTTAAAATAAAAAAAGGACAAAATTGTATTAGCCACAGCATGTATATGTAAAGTACCAATATTATATACAAGTTATGTAATGTATTACAATTGTATAAATGTGTAAAATATTGTATAAGTGGGGTATTTACGTATAGTATGGAGGTCGTACAAATAGTATACATATATATTGATACTGTATAAAAATAAAGTAGAAAAAATTAAAAGAAATAAAAGTAATTCTGGGACGAGCGTAAATGAGCAAAGAAGACAACAGAGTCAACACCAGCTACACTGACCATTTAAAATGAGAAGGAATTCCATTGATACATATTTCATGAGAAGCAACAATTAATGGTCTTCGACCATAGAAGAAGCAGCGAGGGAGGAGTAGATGATTTTGTGCATAAAGCCACTTCAATTGACACCTCCTCAATGTGAATTTTCACAAATTTGTCTATCATTTTTTGAGATATCTAAATCAATGATATACCACAACCTAGTAACAAATCTGTTGTTATTATATTATGTATAGTAAAAAGAAATCGTCATAGCTATGATGTATGTCTCCTTTTAATTTTGCGGGTGGAAGATTAAGAAAAATGAGAAAGAGAAAAAGAAAGAGAAGCGATAACATTAACGAAAGAATACAAATACCATTGTTTGAAAAGAGAAATAGAAAGAATAGAAGG
>JBDJHY010000049.1:20556721-20566918 GCA_039654485.1 Withania somnifera | reverse complement strand
GTAGTTATAAAGCTGCCCCCCGGAATAAAATAAAGATAGAGGCTGCATTTGATATGGATCTATAGATATAGATCAATATACAATATTATCTTGATATATGTGAATATCAACTCCATATAGAATTGACATAACATTCAATTCCATTTATTTGTATATCTACTTGTTTTGATAAATCTGAATTATTCTTATGTCTTATAGTTAGAATTACTATATTTTTTTTCTGAATATGAATATCGATATATATTGAAAGAATCAAATCAATGAAGAAAAAGGGATAGACATAAGCATATTCAAAAATTCACGTAGTAATTTTTTTTAACATTTACAAAAAGTAACTGAGTAAATCATTAACAGTAGTTCCATGAGCACCGAAAAGGAAAAGTGAATCTCACTAATTTGGTAATAATATCAGCAAATGTACGATCTCATATGCTTCCAGACGGGCATGCTGTGTTTTTTAATAATTGGGGGAACTCATATTTCACCGAATCATGGAATGAAGAGATTCTACTTGTCTCATGAACTAAATTTTGAGAAAAAAAAAATTGTTTGATCCCGTTTACTAGATTTCTCTTTTGTTTAATTTCTTGTCTTGGTGGGAGGAAGATAAGGATATCTCATCTTACCAATGAATCAAATGAAAGTGAAGGAAATCAAATTCTACACCCCTTTCCTTTTTTGACGGACCAATCATTCTTAGGTGAGGATGACTTGAAGTCATCATGTCCCTTATATCTTAAGCGACATACGTGCTATAATGACCGAGACAAAGAATTGCAATCCTACAAGCGAAGGTAAGTTAACCCCCAAAACTCGTCCTCAATTCAAATATCCTCCTTTTTTATGACCGACAAAAAATGCATTGCAATAGATTAGTTAATATTTAATTTAACAGTTGGATGTAATTCTTAAGAATGTCATTGATAATGATCATTTAGAAGAAATCTTTATTAGGGACGAAAGAAGATTGTGCTACTAAAATAAAGACTATATTCTACATTAGGATTATAATCAAATAAATTAAGTTTTACGTCAAGTAAAAAATAAATAAAGTTGGATTTGAAAATAATATGATCCTTTTTCATGTCAACCCAAAAGAAGAGAACCATTTGAAAGGAAAAGGACAAGGAAAGGGAATTGGATGGCAATGACCAAGTGCGAGGCGGTTTGAGTCTTAACCTATAAAGTTTTTAATTTATTTCGCCCCATTTTTTGTTGTAACCCGTTCTGTTCTGCCTCGAATTAGTTGTTTCACTTTCAAAATTGAATTACTATATCATACATTATTTTTAGTATTGAATTTATTTCATATTTTTTGGTGTGTAGCAACAAAAAATTATTTTTCTTAATTTTTTCTCGTTTGGTATGAATATATATACTATTACCACACATTTAGTTACCTTCTAGGAATTGATGGATATGAAGTTTCACGATAAAAAAAATTATTTTTCAAGAAGCTTGTATATACAATATTTTTTGAATTTTTTTTTTGCAATATCTTAAAAATATTAATTTTTTAGCTTTTGTTTTGTTTGAATCCGCATAAACCAAATCCTACTACTCCCCATATTAATTTTCTTATCCATTTTACTTTGTTCCGCATATTCTTTAATCTGCAGCCGCCCTACCCGATTACCATCCCTCGAAAAGTGATTAAGATAGTTGTCATTTGTCAAGAATGTTTTCTTTATGTACTTCATGTTCGCCTACATAATTTCGTAAGTGAGAACATAGGTAAAAAACTTATATACCAAAGCACAACTAATTATTTTATAATATTCCAATTCGCCGTGAATAAAATCAAGCTATGTATTCTCGACGATCGATCAAGATTTTTGCAATTTGCAGTATGTATTGGTCCAATATAAAAGAGAGACTCTAAATTAATCCACGTCACAAATTGGTGGACTAAATAAATAAAAATTTTATTCTCTACGATTCAAAAATTATCTCGTTATTTCAGATAAACTCTATTTAAGAAATTATGTTTGGTGTCCTTCAAAAATTGTTGGTTTTTAATTTTTATTTCTCATAAAAAAAGTTTTTATAAAATTAATCTCCATAAAAGTAGTATTGATTTTTTGACTCCAATTTTTCAATAAGACACACATTCTAACTCTTGCTCATAAAATACGCATTCATTGGCTTTCAAGATAATGCGTGTGCTTTATGGGAAAGATTTAGAACTTAGATATTTTGACTATAAAGCACATGTTATAACTCTTATCCATAAGATATATATTCATGACAATTGTGTAAGTTTATTATCTTAAAATCTCCTTAATATCTGTCTTATGGACAAACATTATAATATATTATGTATCATGAGCAATATTTATTAAGCAAAATCAAAAAAATCTAAACCATTCATTATAAAAAATAATTTTGCAAAACTTTTTTCATGGGAAAATACACTATTAAGATCGATTCATTTTAAATTCATTTTCAAACTTATCTAAGTAAATTTAAAATAATTAAACTCTAATAGAAATATCAATAAGGAAAAGGGAAAGAAGAAATGTTGTGGATACTCAACGGTGCAGTGGCGGAATACTAGGTTCATCTGAATCTAAGGACGTTTTCTATGGCATTTGCCGACTGCTTAAATGCCAGTAATTTGCCAACCGTATTTCCATATCGTTTTCTCAAATTTAGCTTCTCACATCTCAAGACGGCACATTCTTTCATGTCAAACACAAGAAACATTTGACATCATGTGACAATTTCTGTTTCCAGACCCACTTTAAGTTTAATATATCAATATATTCATTTACTTATTATTTGTTCGTCACTTAGTACTCATACGTATTTAAGCAATAGTATGTTTTTTCATTTCACATTATATCTCAAATATATTGATGTTATTATTACATGATCAGTTTAGCTCCAAGTTTATTGGATGTGATCATACCAAGATTTTACGGTTATTACCAATTTTTACTTGTTCACCATATTGTAAATATATAAATATTTACTTTTATTTATTTAATTTAAAAAATCAAAACTAATTTATCATGTTTAGTTCTTAATATCTTTGTTATTAATTATAATAAATTTTTCAACATATTTTCTATACTATTTAATTTATTATATTATAAAATAATAAAAGAAAATTATTGTCTTGATTATCGATTGACATGTTAATTTAATAACGAACAAGTAAAAAATAAAGTTATACAGAGGTTGACTTCTTTAAGCTGCAAAAAATAATTGTAATGTTTTGTTTCCCTTATGTATAAAGTATTACTTCCTCTAACCATTAATTTTTTTTATGTTTAATTGACTTAAATATTTTTAAAATAACTTATTCTTCTCAAATTTTAGAAAAGAAACTTCTCTTTGTAAAGTGTGTAAAATATTGTTCAAAATTTTCTTTCAGCCTCACCAAATCTCATGATCCTAACTCAAGTCCTGGATCCTAACTTTCAACTCTCGATCCAAAACCTAACTACCACACCTGAAATCAAACTCCGAACTTCAACTCGAGACCCCGACCCTAATCTTTTAGATCAGACTATTGACTCGGATCAGACTACTGACTCGCATTCTGAATTGGACTCCTAATATCCCAATCTAAGACTGAATAACCAACCACAATATAAAATTCGCCCTCGAACTTGAGGTTGGGAGTCAAGGTTGGGGTTTCGGTGTCAAGGTCTAGGGTCGACTTTCGAGTTAGAGTCCTAAGTTATGGTAAGAAGTCAGAGGTTGGGGTCGATAATTGGGACATGGGTTCAAATCGGGTATCGAATCTCAATCAAAATTGAGAGTTGGGTCATGAAAATTAGGACAGGGCGCAAGGTAGGGTTTCAGGTCAGTAGTCAATATTTGAAAATCGATATGAAGTGGGGACGAAATTAACAGTCAAATCTCGAATTAAAGTCAGAAAAAGATATCAGATTTTTGGTTGGGGTCCAAATTGGATCTTTGACAGGATTGAGGTTAGAGTTTGTTATCGAGTTAAGAGTCAAATCCATGTCACAAGTCAAGATTTGATCTAGGTTTGGTTCAGGAGTTGGGATTAAGAATCGAAGTTAGGGAGGACTCAGATTGTGGTTAGGATCAAGAGTTGGATCTCACATCAGGATCAAATTTGATATTATTATATTTGTCCAGATTATACTTAAATATTTTTGGACTTTTATTGCTAGTTGCTAAACACCAAAAAACTTAAAAAGTTGTACTTTATATTTAAAGATATTTTTTATGAAACACCTTAAGCATACAATAAAACGCAACTATGGTATGAAAAATAAAGTATACTACTCCCCGTATCTTATTTTATGTGTTTTAATTTGATCGGGTACGAAATTTACGAAATAAAAAAAAGATTTTATAATGTCTATCAAATTACTCTTTATTAAAAAATAGTAATTATTACTTCTTATGTAAAATGAGATTAATAAGAATAAAAGAGTAATTTTTCTTTTAAAAATGTTATCGAATAAGAAAATGAGTCATTTTTGTTGGAACGGACCAAAAATAAAATAAGACACATAAAATAGGCAGAGGAAATATTAATTTCTTTTTAAAATGTCCCAACAAATCAAAGTAAAATCGTGGACTATATAGTACTACCTCCGTCTAATAATAATTGACAGATTTATATTTTTCACTACTATTAATTGAAATATAATTTAATTAAATTATTCTTATTCTTATTTATTATTTATTTTTAATTAATATTTCTCTATTTACACTATACTTATATCTCTTTATATTTATTATTAAAAATAAAGTTTTAAAAAATACTAATTACTAAAATAATAACTATTTTGATATAATTTTTTTTCGTAAATCTGTAAAGACGTTTCCCGAGTATCTGGGCCACCCGAAGAAGTGGCGACGATCCCCACCGACCTTTGTGAGCGTGAGTCTTCAGCAATGTAACTTCCCCTTTTCTGGATTCTAGTCCTTGCATACAACAGTACACAAGAGTGTGACCCAATTGTTGGATAACCCCAATTCATTTACTCACTGTCATCGTCACTTGTTTTGTCCAATCCCAACTTTCCCTCCTCCTCACGACACACTCCCCCCCTTCATAAACTCCCACCCTCGAATGGAAAGTAGAAGCAACATTCCATTCCCTATATTCTCTTCAACTTCCTCCTTGCTTTACATACTTCTGCTTCTCTCTTTCTCTTTCCATGGAGGCGGATCCTCTCGCGACAACTATGGACAAGGGTCATAACCGGTTAGTAAAGCTAATGGGTTCTGTCAAGAATTACGATTGGGGCCGTCCCGCTAAAGAATCTTGTGTTGCACGTCTCTACAGCCTCAATTCTGGCGGGAAAATCGATGAAAACCAGCGCTACGCTGAGTTTTGGATGGGAACTCACGACTCTGGCCCGTCGTACGTTGTGGAAGAAAGAAAAAAAACGGAGAATGGATATGCTAATGGCGGGGCAATTAGAGAAAAGTGTAATTTGAAAGATTGGATTCAGAAGAACCCTAGTGTCCTTGGTGAAACTGTTCTTACCAAGTGGGGTGCCCAGCTTCCCTTTCTCTTCAAGGTGGTGGTTTACTCTCTTCATTGCTTAATTTGCTCAAAATTTTGATTTTTATTATAATAACTACTGGGTTGTCGGCAAATTGTGATTCCTGATATTTGGACTAGATAAGGAACCAGGTTCTTTCTCCCTGCTATTGATCAATTCAAGGCTTTGTGTTATAGGTACTTTCTGTTGGGAAAGCTTTGTCTATACAAGCCCATCCGGACAAGGATCTTGCAATTCTTCTGCATAAGGAACAGCCACTTGTTTATAAGGATGACAACCACAAACCTGAGATGGCGTTGGCATTGACCGACTTTGAGGCTTTGTGTGGCTTCATAAGTCTTGAGGTACTTCCTAAGTCTTGTTAGTTTTTTTGTTCATTTTCTTGGATTAATGGAGATATCAGATGTATTAAAAAAATTTAATTCCCTCCAAAAGATTCCAATAAAGCATGGTTTGAATCTGATTATTTATCAGGCTCCAGCTTATTTGGAAAATATTCATTCTAAAATGTAGAGCTGTTTGACTAAATTAAAAATAATAATGTGAAATTTTTAAATATTGAAAGTTTGTTTTGCTTGCCTTTACGTTTGATTAATAATTAACTGGACCTTTTGTTTCCAACTACTGGCATAAAGTAATGGAAAAAGGTCCCAATTAGCTTCTCTGTCCTCCATAAATAAAAGACTAGTTACTGGTTGCTCTAGTCAGAACATGTATGTTTCATTATTCTCTATCTGTTATTTATCTGTATTGCAAATTTTGGTGGAGGCCGTCTATGAAGATCCAGTAATGGGGGCCTGGCCGCTGCTGTACTTGATACTTCATCATGTATTTGGTTTTCAAGAAGAAAAAACTTAGATTTTTGGCTTGAGATGATGGAGTGAACTTACAGTTCCATGTCTGTTTGACAAAAATATATAAAATAGAAGGACACCGGATATGATGACAAGTTTTCTTTTCTTTTGCAGGAACTTAAAGTGATTGTTCAGACTGTGCCTGAGATAGTTGAAGTGGTTGGTACTGCACTTGCAGAGCGAGTATTGAACTTGAACAAGGATGATGAAGAGGAGAAAGTTAAATTAGTGCTCAGAAAATTATTCACAGAGATGATGTCAGCTAGCAAGGACTTGATCACAGAAGTGCTTGCTAAGCTGATTAGTCGTCTGAACATAAAAAACGAGGTAAATCCTAGTTGTTTCTCGACTATATGAAAGTATTTGTTTTCAACATGACGTGAAAGTTTAAGTTTTTCCCTTTCTTGCAATTTTATCTCTCTGTGTGCTTCTGCATGATAGTGACTCATTATGTGGCAGTATATCTTGGTGATTCTGGAAACTTATTCGCTTCATTGTCTTAGTTAATTGTTCGTGTCTTATTACAAGTCTCTTTATCCATCTCTCAATTTAAAGAGACTATCCCAATGTGGCCGCAGATTATATTTGTTTTTCACAGTGGTGGTGTTCGGACCAATCTTTGTGGACCACTCCATTCCATGGGTGATGGTTCCACCCATTGGTAACCTTGGCCACTGAGGCTTTGATGGAAAAAAATTATTTAGGGTGTGTTTGGTATGGAAGAAAATGTTTTTCGTAAAAAATGTTTTCAAGTGGTTTCTTACTTGTTTTGTTGCGTTCGGTATGCAAGGAAAAATATTATCCTAAAAACATTTGTTTATATCTAACACAAAACAATGAGAATGATTAGGGGTAGAGTTATGGGTATTATGGTGGGAGAGGGGGAGGGCAGGGGGTTGTGGTGTGGTGAGGAGTGGTAGCGGTAGGGTTTTGGAGGTAAGGGGTAGGGTAGGTAAGGCAGATCAGGCGCCCGGTTGACGCGTGAAACACTTTCCCTACTTTAAGTAAGTCATTTTCCTTATTTGAAGGAGCTTGTTTTCCTAAAGAGAATATCTTTCAAAATTTTTAACCAACCGAATATGAGAAAAGAGGAAAATATGAACACACCTTTAGTTCGTTTTATCTGGGATTTGAAGCTTGGTTTGATGGTCTCGTATGATTTTCATCCACTTCATTGATTATGGGCAGACCATTGGGTTTGTGCATTCTCTCTATTTACATCTACAGAAAGAAAGAACGATGTGGATACACTTCAGCTGGGACCACCTATATAACAACAGTCGCTTCCCTGAGTGTCTTGACCTTCTCTCCTCCCTTTCCCCCAAATCCATCTTAGCTGATAAAAAACTGAATGAGAAACAACAGAAAACAAGGTAGACAAAAATATACATCTCGAGAAAACTAAGGCTGATGATTTTGAACTGATCTGAACAATTTCTTTAAATTTCAATATTTGTTAGATCTCCTTTATCTTGAATTTTTAATGGTTAAAAGTGAAAGTTGGTTAGTGGTAGCACTATGATTTTTTTCAGTGATGACTGTGGCAATATGAAGATTGAACTTCTAATTTTAATCTATTTTATCAGGGTTTAGTTGGGCATTAATTTGGGATAACCTACAATTAATTACACTACTTGTCCAATTTCCTCCATGGAGCTCTCTGGTTTAATTATACTGTTGTGTTGATGGTGGTTTAATTTTGTCGTATTTCCTGCTTTACTTAACCCTGATTTCATAAACAAAAAACAAAAACTTTTGTCAGAGTCAGGAAGCTGAAATTGGAAAGGCTGGAACTGGACACATGTTAACTATAACTTCCAGTACTTCTGCTTTAACATGGGGGGACATAAGATCTTATACAAAAAATTTCTTGGAGCTTAACCGCACACTGTATTGTTTTCTCAAGCATATGTGGAACTCTGCTGTTTAAATTCATGTTGCCTTCTATTATTTATTATTAAGAAGTTGCTTACACTCTTGATGTTTTAGGTGAGGAAGCTGACTGACAAGGAACAACTGGTCCTAGGACTTGAAAAGCAGTATCCAGCTGATGTTGGCGTTTTAGCTGCATTCTTGTTTAATTACGTGAAGCTTAATCCTGGTGAAGCTTTATATTTAGGGGCAAATGAACCCCATGCATATGTATATGGAGAATGTGTCGAGTGTATGGCGACCTCGGACAATGTGGTACGTGCTGGCCTAACTCCCAAGCACCGGGATGTTAGAACTCTCTGTTCAATGCTCACATATAGACAGGTACCATCAGAGTCACTATTACATGAGTTTCTTTCATCCTCCATGTTTTGTTAACCTTTGCGGTATAGTGGAGACTGAAGTTCATTTGAAGGTGAATGTCCTTCAGATTGAGCATGCTATTAGAGCCCAATATCTGCCAAGATTGTGCTATATTCATGTTCAAATCACTTATCTCTTTGATTGAGGCGAAACAGTTCCTAAATTAACAACACTTACGGAAATTGGATAGCAACAGTTAGAATACCACCCAGTACACCCTAGAAGGTAAATTTTATTGGTTACAGAAGGCAGGCTAGATGTCTGGCAAGATTACCTAACATGCAGGTTAAATGGCATTCCCTATCACTGATCTATGATATGAATTAATTTTTCTTTTATTACAGGGTAACCCTGAAATTCTGCACGGTACGACAATAAATCCGTACACAATGAGATACCTCCCTCCTTTTGATGAATTTGAGGTGGATCGTTGCATTCTTCCCCCACATTCAATTGTTGCCTTCCTTCCTGCTCCCGGTCCATCCATCTTTGTGGTCATGGGAGGAGAGGGAACAATGACCACATCAGCAGAAGCTATTGTTGCCGAAGGTGATGTCCTATTTGCACCTGCAAATACCAATATTACCATTGCAACCTCCTCTGGTTTGCACTTGTATAGCGCAGGAGTAAACAGCAGATTTTTTGAGGAATAATAGATGTTGCCCCTTGTGCTTGCTAAATAAAACGAATTTGTGTTATAGTGGCTGTTCCACCTTGTATTATTAGCACGTGCAGGTATATAACCGCTTCTATTACTGTAGTTCTGCAAGTGAAAACATCATTAGAAGGGTGGAAATTTTGCTGTATTGTCTCTTGTATTGTCATCAACTTTAAGAAAAAAGAGATGCAAAGGATTAGAGAAGTGCGACGTCAAGAAAAAAAATTGTACTCAAGCATACACATCACGCTCTTCAAACCCCACCTTATGGGATCATAGTTGTTATGTAAAGTGGGACTTAGGGGTGCTTGATGACCTTTTCGTATCCAAATTCCATCATATTTCTTGTATTCATTCTATTCTTAATTTTTGGTTGTGCAGTAGAGCTTACATTTTCTAAGGATTTACAAGATTTAACAGCTGCTGAATATCAGAACCAAATCAAGTTGCTGGTTTCAGACATATTAGAACAAAAAATGTAATGTTAGTGAACGTCTCATCCTATTTCTGTTTGGTTACTCTATTGACATCGATCTATATCCAACGGATCTCCAAAGGCGATAAAAAATACAAATTTAATCCCATTACAAACCTCTCAATTGTCCTTATATTGATTGAATCAAAGGACAAAGCAGTGGTGGCTCTCAAGTCTCAACTAGTCAAGAAGTCTTGGACATCAACACAAATAATTTTCCTTCATATTTGTGTCTCGGCTTTATTTAAGCCATTTAACCATGATAGGATCAATTGTGCACCCTTTCTCCATGAGGAATCTATCATTACATCATGAGCAACCCCTTCAACAGATACTGTTGGGACGCCATAGAATCTTCCTGTTTCATCGAGTCCTTCCATGTCCTGAGAAAATCACATTCTTATGTTACTTTCC
>JBDJHY010000049.1:20531215-20551308 GCA_039654485.1 Withania somnifera | reverse complement strand
GCAGCAAACATGAAACCTTTGATACCGATATTCTTTTGTTTCTTGGTTTCAACTTCAAATACTTCACACTCATTATTTAACTCCGGATTCTCTAGCTTTTCTGCTGCAGTACCATTTAATTCAGCCAAGCTCACAACTTTTACTCCTTTCCCTCCAATTAATTTTGATCTTTCTTTTATTACTAGGAAGAGTAATTTCTCAATCTCTTCCCATGTCCAGCTTTTGCTCCGAGTTTTCATATCACTCTTAAATCGCAGGAAGTCATGAACCTTGGAAATGATTAAATCAAAATAAGCTTGTCATGTGTGAACTTCTTTCCAATTACTATCTAAAGATTTTGAATACATATATTTTTCATCATCCAAGAAAAAACACCCAAGATGCATATTCTTAAAATTGCATATTTTCATAAATCATAAATTGCAGGAAAACATGACCATGGAAAGAAGTGAATCCGAGATCTTCAGTAGCTGGACAGGAGCTTTAACCAGAAGCTCAAGTTGGTCAGCTATGAAATTAAAGAAATGGAAAGAAAGAGAAATGTAATTAGAGAGAATTAAGAAGAGAGATAGTATTGTATTTCTTAGTGAATCCTTCCAATCAATTACAAGCTTTATATGTATGAAATGAGTAACTAACTGACTCACCCAATTGACTAACTGAATTAACTAACTTCCGAAACATTCTAACTAACTCTAACTACTCACTAACTCCAACTCACTCTTAATTTGTGTATCAATACTTCCCCCAAACAAAAGATCCTTGACCTCAAGAATCAAATAAAGAAAACCTAGTCTTCAAAACAGTAGGAAACTCCCAAGCAGCATCATCAACAGGTAGGCCAGACCACTTAATCAAGAGCTGGGTAACAACCTTATTCCCTTTTCTGACAATTCTTCTTTGCAAAACCTGCTCAGCAGTGGGAGGGTAGGCTATCTGAGAAGGAACTTCATAACATCTCTTTAGCAAAAACACATGGACTGTAGGGTGTATTTTGATAGAAGAAGGTAAGAGGAGCGTATGAGTGATTGGACCATAAAACTTTGCTTCCATCTTGTGTGACGAGTGATTGGAAATTGTTTCCTGTTTGTAAGGTTGAACTTTAAAATAGACCCAATCCCCAACATCAAATTGCCCGGCAGTTATGTGAGAATCAGCCTGCTGCTTCATCCTCAGTCGGGCCCTGTGTAAATGGTGTTTGATCAATTGAAGTTTTCACTCTTTATTCACTAGAGAACTGTCCACCTCTTCTCAACTTTATTTTCAAGGTATATAAGAGAGATGTAAAGGGGGTGGCCTACCATATAGAGCTTCATAGGGTCTAGGGTGTGGTTTGGATGGCCGAATGGAAGCAAGTATTGTATCTATACTCAGTTGAGAACCCGTTAGAAGCATTATCACTGCAATAACATCTCAGGTAAGTCCCTAGGCATCTGTTAAGGACCTCAGTTTGTCCATCTGACTGAGGGTGGTAGGCTGAAGAAGTATGCAACAACACCCCTTGTAATGTCTTCAGCTCTTGCCAAAAAGAGCTTAAAAAGACATCTATATCACTAGTTACAGCATCAGGTAGCCTATGAAACTTTACAATGGTGTCCAAAAATACCTTAGCAACTGACTGAGCAGTGTAAGGATGTTTGAGGGGGAGGAAATGTCCATATTTGATGAGCCTGTCTACTACTACTAAAATCACCTCATGGCCTTGGGACTTAGGTAAACCATCAATAAAGTCCATGCTAATTTTAGACCAAACAACCTCTGGAATAGGCAAGGGTTGTAAAAGTCCCGGATAAGTAGCTAAGTCAGATTTGTTCCTTTGACATATATCACACCTCTGTACAAATTCTTGTACTTCTTTTCTCATATCCTTCCAGTAAAACAATGTCAGTAGTCTTTTGAGTGTAGCCTCCACACCAGAGTGACCACCCAAGGGACCAGCATGTCATAATGCCATAATCTCATTCCTCAAGCCTTGCACCTTACCAGTAACCAACTTGCCTTTCCTTCTCAACTGTCCCTGTGACCAGGTGAACTGTCTGTGAGCAACAGGGTTGTTTTGCAATTGTTCAATGAGTTGTTTGAGCTCTTGATCTGTATTCCAACTGTCGAGAGTAGCTTGAAAGAGATCAATACTAGTGGGAGAGATGATTAAAGCCAATAACTCAGCACCAGTAACTCTAGAAAGTGCATCAGCCACCTTATTTTCAACACCCCTCTTGTACTCAATAGAGTAGTCAAATGGCATTAATTTGGTCAACCATGAAATCTGAGAATTAGTACGTAATTTTTGCTCCATCAGCTACTTCAGAGCCTTCTAATCAATTCTGATAATAAACCTCTGACCCAACAAGTATCGAGACCACTTAGTGACTGCTTGAACAATAGCCAATATGTCCTTATCATACACTGACAAAGCAGCATGTCTAGTGGACAAGGCTTTGAGAACAACTTCTATGCTATGGTTGCTTGCATCAATTTCAACAACAAAGGTTTTAGCGGCATCGGGTACGGCTAGTACAAGAGCCTGTGTTAGTGCCTCCTTTAAATGCTCAAAGGCAGTCTGGGCTGCAACATTCCAATGGAAACTGTCCATCTTAGTTAGATCAGTTAAAGGCTTGCATATTACTCAAAAACCTTGTATGAATCTCCTGTAATACTCAGCTAATCCCAAGAATCCTTCTAACTGTTTAAGAGTTTCGGGAATAGGCCAATTCCTTACAACTTCTATCTTTTGGGGGTGAGTAGAAACACCCTCAGCAATGATTAAGTGACCAAGATATTCAATTCTAGGGACTCCAAAGAAGCATTTGCTCTTCTTAGCAAACAACTGGTGTTCCACTATTTTAAGGAAGACATAACTCAAATGTAACACATGCTCCTCCATAGTCTTACTATATATCATAATATCATCAAAAAATACCAACACATGTTTTCTGAGAAAACTATGAAAGATTGAGTTCATCAACCCCTGAAAAGTTATCACCAAATACTCAAAATGCCCATTGTGTATTCTAAAGGCAGTCTTGGGAACATCTTCTGTAGCCATCCTCAGTTGGTGGTATTCAAATCTTAAATCAATCTTACAAAAGATACTAGAACCACCTAATTCATCTAGTAGATCTTCAACAATAGGAATTGAAAATTTGTTTTTCACTGTACACTTGTTCACGTCCCTGTAATCCACACATAGCCTCCATGTACCATCTTTTTTTTTCCCACCAAAACCACTGGACAATCAAATGGATTGAAACTAGGCTAAATGATCCCTTGGTCTAGCATCTGTTGTATCAACCCCTCAATGATATCCTTCTTGACAGTTGGATATCTATAAGGTCTTTTGTTCACCTGTGTAGTACCTGATTCCAGCACTATACTATGATCAAATACACCCTCTTGAAGGTTCTTGGCAATGAAAGTTCTCCTTAATCTACGGGTGTTTTGTCTCTTCGATTTTCACCCCAGCCAACAAGTGTTCCTTCAACTGCACAGCTTGATCAAGTTTCTTCAAGCTGGTAACTTCCCTTATTAATACTCCTATTTCTAATGTTAACTTTTGCACCATATCCCTCAATTCACCCATTTCAATTGGAGAATTGTCAGCGTTACTTTTGCCATCGCGATCCAAGGATACAATGGCTCTGATATCAATGTTAGCCAAAAATGCAGGAATTCTCAGTGAAATCTGAGGTTTTAGCAGCTAGACAGGAGTTTCGGGAGGAACTCGAGTTGACAGCTATGGAGGATGGAAAGAGAAGAAGACGGAAAATACAATTCAATAGGAAAATGTACTTGTATATTCAATTGATTACTGAATCTATAATGATACAATGCCTTCTATAGAAATGAGAAAGAATCTAATCTGCTAACTTCTTCTAACTAATTCAACAACCAGTAACTAACTGTTGACATGGCAGCTAATTCATTTTCGTGTAGCACCAAACCCTTCTTTTTTAAGTTATGAATTTTGTAGTAAAAATTGTTAATCTTTTCCAATTCACATTATAGTTGCGATCACCCCTCCTCTTATGTTCCTTGAAAGTTAATGAGTACTTTCGATGAAGTCTTATGTATTATATCACAAATATTTACATCCTTATAAGTTGGGATTTGCGAGGTTGCATGTTCATATGAATTAGAGGTTATGAACTTGCATATTGTATGACTTAGAGGGTTGTGTTAGTAGAGTTGTCATATGAACATGATATCTGTTGAAGTCTGCATATTATTTGGCAAAGTTACACGACCTTTGAATTAAATTGTCTTACTCCCGAAGATTTAAGAAACATGAAAACTTGATGAATCTTGTATAACGTTTGAAACTTGATAAATATTTACGAAATTGATGAGTTTTATTAGCATGGATTAAGGTCATAGTGAGAAGTCATTGATTCATGATTTTCACTTGATTTCTATGAAGTATTAGACATGTTTAAAAGCTAGTAAGAGGTTTCTTAATGTTTTGGATTTAAAATTATTTGAGCCCAGTCTTGAGTCAAAAGTCTTTTGAAAATATTTTAAATTCCTGGATTACAGGTTGAGAAAGTATAAGATTTTTTTTAATGAAGTAAAAGTCAATGTCTATAAGACAAATATTTGGCCAAAGAGCTAAGACATGGTTTGCTCAAAGAGGCTAAGAATTTTTTTACTTAGTCAGTTGTTGACTAAAATGTTTTCACTAGTCAAGTTGTCAAGAGCAGGGTCTTAGTTATGGAAATAGTATTACCGAGCGAATTGGGTTCGAAGACCCCATTCCATAACTATGTTTGCCAACTATAAGATTATACATTATGACTCGATGAGAGCTTATATGAAAGTACTTAATTGGATCCATTAGGTTAAAGAAAGGTGTTGTACCTGTGGCAGGGTACGGTGATCTAACCAGTCGAGATTACGAGCTAAATTCCATATCTGCTCACATGGTCTTATATGTCGGTTATAGAACCTCCCACATTTGTTCAGAGTCGGTACATTATAAACTTTAGGATTGCTTTAGTTTTTGTATGTTGGGGTTTTTAGTTCAGAGTCAAACTTGCCATTTTCATAATTGAAAGAATTGTCGGTTTTACTTTATTTATGAGTTTATTATTTATGATGTCTGAAGCTTTCCTTTTAAATACTTGATGTTTTAAATGCAACCACATGTTCCATATGAAGTATATCAGCATAGTAGTGATAAGTATATAGTATGTCAGCATAATAGTGGTCAGTCAACTTGTGACAGCATAGTAGAGAGTAAAATGTATAAATAAATAACATTGTTGCATATTATTGCTTTTTAGTATCGAGCGTCAGAGTCAAGAGTTGTTCATGCATTGCATAGCCGAGTTCATCGTTTATATAAACCTAGTGAGCATATTGATATTGCATGTTCATGTTACCTTCCAGCATACTCAGAATATTTAATATACTGATTGCATACTTTTGTGCTGCATGTCTTTTACACATGTAGATCTTGCCCGCCGTCTAGACGATTAAGGTTGACAGATCCGCTTTCCGAGAGTTGAAGATTTGGTGAGTCCTAACTTGTTTCGAGGGCTCATGATGTTGGATTTTTATTTACTCTTGTAGTTTGAGTAGAGCTACAACTTTAGTTTTGTTTATTTATTTCTTTTTGGAGACTAGCTAGTAATCTTGTGCTAGCATTCACATAATTTGTGTATAGAGGCTTTTAAACAGTGATGTATTGAGTATTTGATTTGAGTTTTCATCATTCTTTCATTAATGTCTATTGATTGATGTGAGATGATCCATTATTTTATCAAAGTTATATTAAGTTAATGCTTCCGCTAAGTATGAGAGTTAGAGCTATGCATGAGCCAAGGGTACTTCCAAGGCTACTAGGGCAACTTAGTGGCTAAGAATGCCTTGTCGCGTCCAGAGGGTAACTCCGGGTCGTGACAATAAATTACATTGGAACTAATCTATAAGGTAATGGGTAATCCCATAAATGCAGTATGCCTTAGCTTGGGAAACATTAACGAAAATGTGATTACCTTTTGCTGCTTCTCTTCTAATATTTGCAATGTAATACTGAACAATAAGCCCCCCAAATGAATGTCCAAGCAATACTGGAGGCAACTTGATCTCTTTAAGGATGAAGTCGGCAATATCACTTGCATGCGTCTACTGAAAGCAGCAAAGTACAGAATTAGAAGGCACTGGAAACCATTTCGGCAATGCACCAAGAGAAGCTTTAAAAAGAAAAGTCAGCTGAGCTTACAGTCATTACTTTATCAATTTCCTTCAAATGGACAATCAACAAGAATCTAACAGAGAGAAAAGTGAAATACCTGGAGGGTACCTGCCACAGCAGCAGCAGGTGAATCACTTTCTCCCTGGCAATGTCAAAGACGTAGATATATATATATTAATAATGTTCAGCTTTGCTACTTTGATAGGGCTGCATTGCTATTTCACCATTTAAATGATAATGAAATATCATTGTGAAATAACTAGTGGAACCTAATTGAACAAGTAAACTAAAGCTGGCAAGAAATTCATTTGGGTGGGTTCTGAACTGGCTGAATCATAAACGACCTTCCCTTCTCTATTACTAAGCAAAACTTCTTCCAAAATTTATCAGAAGGTGTTTCTAAGATAAAACATTAGTTGGCTCAATCAATCAAACTGCAAGTTACTCCACTCGGCTTTTCTATCATCAGTAACAACTTCGACATCACCTAGATACTTATAAGAAATTAAGCAGTTAAACGTACAGTTCAAAAAGAAAGTTCAAATATACTCCATATTCGTCACATCACCATGATGAAACTATTCTCAAACAGACGTCGTTCTGGCAAATATGTTAGTCCGTGCGTTTTAATTTGTTTGTCTTACTTCCCTTTTTAGACTGTTTCAAAAAGACCAACTCTTTCCTTTTTTGACAACACTTCAAAGAGCACAAGATCAAACAATATTTTGCTACATTCTAGACATCTTTAAAACTCAAAAGTCTTCTTTACTTTTTGAGATTCCATGCCGAAGTCAAAACCGGACAAACAAATTGAAACTTATAGTCTTTCTTAAGCAAAAAATGTCAAATTTAAGGTTCTGGGACCTTCCTTTGATTCACTATTGTCTTAATTTGAAGTCACACGCATTTTAGGAATTATCAATAGCTCAATTACCATGAGTGAATTAAGTATCAACATTTTCATCCTATTTTACATTCTTTTGATCCTAAGTAATTGCAGTTGATGAAACATAAGACTACCTGGCCCAGCAAGCTGAGAGCATAACAATCATATCCATTTTGAGAAAAGAAGGGCAGCCAGTGCTCAGCCCAGCACCAAGCTGCATGAAAGCTTCCATGTACAAATACTAATGGCGGGTTTTTACTAGATCTTTTCTGTTCCTCATCTGGGTCACTGTAGCCAAGTCCCTTCTGGTAGAGAACCTCCATGTTTAGACCAGAAGGAAGCTTGTGAAAAAGACGAGATTGTCCCTGCTTCAGTTCATAAGGAACCTTCATTTTGTAATCCCTTGTTAGGACAGCACGGGCTGTTGATATTCCTATGGATTGTGGAACTTTGGGAAGAACCAAGGCACAGAGCGTAGCCATTGTTTCTGACTAGAATCTCCAACTGTTACCCTGTTCCTCTGTCTCACTTTATCACTTGGAATTTTTTAAATTGAAAAAGTAAAATAAAATACTCCCGTCTCTGTCTAATGTAACTTATTTTTATTTTCGGTCCCTGAAAAAAGGACATATTTTATTATTTAGTAATTTCTTAAGAACATAATTATTTTTTTATTTTTATTGATTTACTTAAGTAAAAATAACAGTTATTTTTTTATTAGAAATAATTTGGTAAATATTATAAATGTATCCCCATCAAAGTAAGCCACATTAAATGAAATGGAAAAATTAACTATTTTTGATACTGAAGCAAATAATATAAGATGGCTCACCCCAAAAAAAAATTAATATAAGATGGAGGAAGTAAATAAGAATCATTGTATCGAGAAGAATGATCGACGAAAGTTAATGTATTGTTGAAGTTAAGTTTTGAAGAATCCAACTTAAGCTTAAATGCATGTCTGAGATTGAATTTCGTTCCGATTAAAATTTAAAATTTAACGTATAAACTTAAAATTATGATTTATAGTTTAAATTTAAATACATAAATCTTAAATTAAGAATTGTTAAGTTTAATTTCAGATTTTAATAATTAAAATTGGAGCTACATTAACAATATATCAAACCAAAGTTTGGGTTTGATATTTCAACTTCAAGTGCAAATTGATTCTGAAATAGCTAATTATTGTACTAGCAAATATTTTTCAATATTAGGCCATGTCCTAAAGAGTGATCCTTCAAGAGGCTATCTCTGCAACTTGGGCCTACGACACAGTTTATATCAGAGCTGGGTCATTAATGTCTTGGCCCAATTACTGAGATCCAATTATCAAGCCCAACAACTTTCAGCCCAAATGTCCGCGTGAGCAGATCGAGGGACGTACTCGCTGTCGAGATCAACATCGTCTTTCATGGACCTGCACTCCTCATCGAAGCAAATGATTTTTCTCCGTTGTTTAACTCATCACTTTCTTCTTCAGTTTACGTTTACCATTATACTCACTTTATTCTTAATTACAGATTAATTGTTTCGAAAATGATGTCTCCGAAGCCACTTCCTGAAAATCGAGGTTCATCTCACCCTGCTACCACGAGGTATGTCAACATCCTTTGCATAACACTCATGTTAATCCTGTTTCGATTTTATAATTTTTCTCCTAACTGATTATTTTTCCTTTAAATGGTTTCTGCTTACTTTAATTTGGCATTTCCCTAATACTAATTGCTACTTTATTCGTTTAAAATTAATCTTCTGTATCCAACATCTTAGCATTCTTGGATTTTCGCGGATTTACCAAAGAAATGTTCTGATTCAACGTCCAAATTACGCCTTGTAATAATTGGTCCGTTGCACACTCTTTGTCGGCAAATTATGTGGTGTACGGAGCTAAGTGTAATGTATATATTAATTTTGCACAACCTTAACACAACTGAGAAAGAAAATCTGCACACCCTTTGCATCCTGGCTCCGCCAAATCGCGTACAATCTATTTGTTTATGGAGGAAAAAAGATTTGGAAGCATGCACATTTTGACCCTGTTTAGTGTAATTTCTTGTAATTTTAGAGAGCTATGTCCTTGTTATTTTCCAGCATTCGGGTAGGCCTAAAGATGGTAAATCTTAATAGTTCTAGAAGATAGTGGGTGTTGTGATGGTGTATATTTGTTTGGTAATAGTAATTTGCATGAAAGAGGAGAAATAATGGTTACATGTTGATACTTGATAGTAGTAAAGTGAAATCTAGAGTGGAGTGGAAATGACTCCTATGACGGATGTATATTTTCCTCCTGTTTGGTGAAACTTTTTCCCTCAAGCACAAAACTTTATTTTGGCAAATAAGCACAGAAAAATGACTTCGCCACGAAATGTTTTCTTTTCTCTATGTCATACCCAAATAAGGCCATTGTTTTCGTCAGCTGATGACTAACATGCTAGAGAATAAGTTAAGAATGCTGGACTACATCCTGCTAAAAGCTGGTGGAAATTTTACGGAGTACTAAAATTGGCTAGGCGGATCCTTCCAGCAATATTATGTTTTCGTAGATGTAACCTTCGTTTTCATAAAGAACATACTGTCCTTTTATCCAAATCGTGGCTTTCCAAGATTTTCTTACGATAGTGGTGTCCGAGCCAGCTTGTGCACACTTCAACTATTCCACCATGACCGTGCCACCTCCCACCAACATAGATATTGAGTAAATCTTCTACCAAATCTTTGGGATATGGCAACAAATTACCTTTTTTTCTGCCTCCTTTGAGATTTGAACCCAAGACCTCATGGTTCTCCTTATCGTGGCTTCCCAAGAATTTGCTAAGTTCATGCATAGTTAGAAGGAATGGGAGTGAGTAATTGGTAAAGTTGTTACCATGTCATAAAGGGTTCAAGCCATAGAAGCCTTTTGCAGAAATGGGGGGTAAGATTGCGTACAATCTTTCCTCGACTCCACGTATAGCGGGAGTTTTAGTGCATTGGGCTGCGTTTTTTTCATGAATAGTTAGAAGCACCGATGAATAATTCTGTTATATTATTAGTTTTAAGTTTCTAAATTTTAGTGAAGCAAGTTCTCCAACACTTTTATGTAAATAAGACTATCAATTGTTTGATCTTTAAGTGGAAATGGTGGAATAAATGGATTTATTAATGTAGTTTGAGTCATGTATGAAGCTTTGCCTCCTCTACTGTGAGGCTTGCTCCATGTTATCTCAGAAGCTATTACTGATAGACTTGTCTCAATGTAGGCAAACCCCTTTGCAGATAATTCATCTTGTTGGGAACTTTATGAGAATATGGTCGGTTTACTCCATGTACCGCTATTTGTCTCAGACAGGGGCTTCAGTTGTTCTGTTTATGTTCTGCTGTCTTCTTCCATCATGCATCTGGTTTCTAGTTGCACAAAAGCCTTGGAAGGGCCGGGCACTTTCTAATACACAGGTCTAGTAGAGATATTATTTTCTTCCTTTAATAAATATAAAAAAGGTAACAGAAGGTCATTTCATTGTCATTTTTGCATTTTTGCTGATAATCTTTCTTTTGACAGGTGGTACCTTCAGTTGTAAATGGTGGTATAGCAGCTCTTTACTTCATCTTGTGGGGAAAGGGCCTTAAATCTTGCGGTCCTGTTCGGTAAGTTCAAGGTTTAGTGATATTTTACTGTCACTTTTCCCCTTTCTTGAATTTGGTTCTTGCATTATACGTTCTTCCTATTCAGTAACTCTGGCACCACTATAGCTCAAAATCCTATTTCTGTACATTGCACGACGTCACAACCACATGGTAGGTTATTTTTGGCAGGAAATTCTTTGGCATCATCGTCATATCTTGTTCTTATGGCTGTTTATACATGAAACTTAATGATGGTTCTTCTTGGCCATTTTTCTGAAATTGCTTTTCTTTTTTCGTGTTGATTATCAAGTACCTCCTTGCAATTAAAGATTCTTATACAATCAGGGCCATATTGGGTGAGTATTCTGGTGCTGTTCTAGGAGTATTATCTGGGGTACTGTATGGCAGGAGGGGCAATGTTTGGAAAAAGGTATACTTCTTGTTTAACTACTGTATTTATTTATTTGCTTTGAAATTAGAGAAATCCTCATACTTCCATGTGATATAATTCTCTGATTATTGAAGCATGATAATAGGAACAGGGATTCCGTAATGGATAAAAAGATAGAAGATAAGACTGATATTTTTAATAACAGAGACACACAAGCATCTCATAACTCTTAGAACAATCTGTCTGAATACAATATATTATTACAACTACCCTCTGCATTACTAATATGTATTATCTATAGAATAGGAAGACCCATAACTACTTAACAACATTTATTGTAAGAACATATAACTTCTGGTAACCGTAAAAAACTGCCTAGCAGATTACTTCTAGTAACTAATAAGGAACTGCTCAGTCCTCCTATTCTTCTGTATTTCTTTGCTTCTTTCTCCTGGAATAAGTATGGAATACACGTGGCTTATCACATGAACTTGTTGTGGATCTGTCTCTTTTAAATGTAATGCATATCTTTCATACTGGACCTGAAATAGAAAACTTAATTTCTTCTCTTTATGATCTAGTAGCTATAAGTTTATGTTATAGTAGAAATTTAAATTCTCTTACTCATTAGATAGAAAAGCAGTTGAATTTTTTTTTTACTTCACTCTGCATTTTTCCGGATTGTAATTTGTTTCTATTTTCCCCATCATCAGGTTGGTGGACTCCTTGCTATGCTTGCATCTTTCTACTTCTTATCAAAAGGATGGGCGATGGCTACATATTCTCCATTTCATATCCTTTCTATCTTGAACTCTTCTCTCTAGCAAGCTCATTCTACATTAGCTTTCTGTTCTTCAATTTCCTTCCTTTGTTTCTTGATAGATGACTCTTATGTAGCACCAACTTAACAAACAAATACCATTTAGTGATGCATCTGATGACGCAGCACGCACCGAACAGCTAGTAGGAATGAAGGAAATGCTAGTTCCCATTCTTGCTGGAGTCTTGTCAGCACTTCGGAGGGTGATTGCAAGACGGGTCTCACTTAAGGTTTGTGTAGTCCCATCAAGCTATTGATCCATCCAACTTTATATCCTCTGGCACTTAAAGGAGGAAGTAAAAGCTACTCTGATTATTTCCCATTTCATTTACACAGAACCAACTGAAGAGGCGACTCCATGCCATAACCCTTACTTCTGCGACGTGCTTCTTGTTTCCTGTTGCCATGTGGGATATGATTATAGTGAGTACAGTTTGATACCTTCAGTGGCTATGTTGTTAAGAATCTTCTAGTTTAATGTTAATCAACATAATTTAGGAGCATTTGGTCCTCCTTGCTCCAAGGGAGTACCTTACCTAATTCTTTTCTTCTCTCTCTCTTTTTTTTTGTCTTCATCTTCTTCTCTGCTGCTTCTTAGCTTTTAAATTGCTTTTCCCTCTTTTTTGTGGAGATATTCAGGGATCTGACAAAGTAGAGCTGCCCTTTTCTGCATGGGCTTTTTCAAGCACCATCTTATTTGGGATGATATTGATATTTTACACTGATAGCATCGCAGAGGAGAGGTAACATTTCGTGATCTCCTGATTCTTGTTAGATTTTTATATTACAAACTCTTAACTGGTTGCTATAGAAAATACTGTCTGGTCCTCATCTGACCTAATTAATTGGTGTTTAGCGATTTTACCTCATTGCCTAAAGATCTTTTCTCCGATGCCGGATTGACGAACGGTTTAATGTTTTGGAAACTAGACTCATAGGCCTTCCATTTGATAGGTATTAGGACCTATGACTCCTTATAGTTTGGAGGAATATGAATTTATTTGTATCTTCTCCATAACTTTTATCTTGGTGGTGTGCGCCCTTTATTTGCAATTAGCTGTGAGCATTGATTCATGCCTTCTTACTTTGCATACATTTTTCCCTCTCTTCTGCTAGCAGTTCATTTTTCTCTTTTTTTTTTTCGTTTTTTGGTGGACCATTGCATGGTAAGAACAACTGTTGTTGAGTAGATGAGCTACTTTCCTGCTTGGTAATTACTTGTATAATCTTTGATGGAGCTCAAGTAAGATAAGCATATATTATGGTCTTTGTTCTGTCTTTGGTTATATTAGATCATATCACTGGAAGTGTTAGTTTTCACTGTTCTGACTCCTTTTTATGGTCTTTGAGTTCATTTGATTTCTTCACTAGACCTGCAAGTCAACAGTCTCATAGGGATGTTTTACATTATTTTCCATTTGTAGGTTGCATATGGTTTTCTCTTCTCCAAGGCACTTAATGGTTGCGGGAGGATGCATCATTGTCATGGAGATAGTATATAAAATGGATTTCTCACTACTCGGCTTTCTTTCTTGTGCTGCCATCTTGGGAGTTGGTATGATGCAATCTTTTTTTTTTCCTTTATCTTTTTGGGTGGGAAAAGGTAAGGTTTGCGTACTTCCGATCCTCCCTAGACCTCACTTCCTCACTTGCTGGATTATATTGGATATGTTGTTGTTATTGTGGGGAGGGTGGGAATTCATCTTTCTCAATCTTTTCTTGCATAACCGTTTCTGCATATCCGATTGCTTTGCTAATATAATCTATCAAAGATCTCTTCTCTTACAGCCAGGAAGTTGAAGTACTGTCGGCTGTGCTGAACTGAGATGTGAATTAGTAACTGTATATCCATCTAAGTTTGTTATCCTAAGCAAAAAGTGCTGTGTTTTCTCAACTTGTTTATCACCAGCTTCTGTATTCCTGCTATCTTTAAGTATGTGTTACTATTAGTGCTTGGTAGAGTTATATTTCTTTTCACATTTGAGAATCTAGAGTATTGTCAGTGGTATTTGGGGCAAAAACAGCACATTCGTAGCCTGTTAAGCTGCTTTAATGCGACCTTGGTTCTCATGGTTGGCAGTAACATCCAACTTTGTTTTTCCTTTTTGCATTTTCAAATTATTCTGAATACTCTAAAAGTAAAGGTAATTTGAGGTTTTTTAGCTGGTTCTCAAAAGAATTTTTTTAGCTTGTTGATCTCCATCAAAGATTCCTCTTTAAATGGCACCATGACAATCTCTCTGCCCGACTATGGCATTCTGGTCCTTAGTAGGTGTTGGAAAATAGCTAACCATGAAACCTTTAAATAACTCTACTGAGAAGTATTGCCATAACTTTTACTTAAACTTGAGTTTGAAGAATTGGAATAGCAAGAGGTTCAGTTTTCATGAACTGTCTGCCATGGGTGAAAGACTTGTTGTTTCGGATTGTTGTATACCTACTAACATTTCAGCAGGAAAAAAAGAGATGATCAAGATGAACATTACCACCTAAAGGATTAAGAAGATTTTTTTTCAAATTAAATTCCTTGATAACTAGTTCTTCAGTCAAAAGAAAGATACAGACTATTGTAATATTAGAGTTCATAAACTGGACTGGACTTTAAAAAGCTTGTAAGTGCATTTGTTCAGGATGGAGTTTGTAACTGCATTTTATATGACTATCCAAGAGTTGCTCTGCAACTCAGATGTGTGACATATTCCATCCATCCCAATATTGCTTCTCAAAAAATGCATTTCTTGGCATTGAAACTGAGTTTGACCTAACTATGATGACCTGTGCATTATGTAATCTCTTTCATTTAGTTTCTCATGACGAATTACTTGGCCTTGTCAAAAAGAAAGAAAAAGTTGTTTGTCATAATGTATTTACTCAAAAGCTTCTTTAAGGTGTGAATTTTTGCATCACACCGGCATGCGTATGATATAGACATTGGAGAATAATTTGAAGAATTGAAGTTGATCAATCATTTGTTTTTTATGTTGAGATGTTCTGTCAAACCTGCAATACTTTTTGTTGCTTTTATAGTCACTCAGTTATAAATTTCTTTCGTCGAATCAGGAATATTTTATTGCATCCTCACCCAAAATTTAAAAAAAAAAAAAAGAAGAAGAAGAAGAAGAAGAAAAGAAAACACATATTATTGCATGATATTTACTTTTCCTGAGTCATTTATTTGTTAGTGAGTTGGTCTCACTTCTAAATCTTATAGGCATATATGAAGCTACATCCTTGGATCGTTCTAGGAGAGATTCTTTCCAAGGCTCAAGCTCCAATGGCATCTTGGACGATCAACTTGAAATGTCACCACTTCCTACTTGATGTGAGCAACCATTTCTCAAAGAATTTGGTTAATTTATTCACCTTTTGTTCAGCTCTTGCCATGTCTCTTTCTGGAAGATGGTCACAAGGATCTGCATTTGGATAGATTAATATGATCTAGATTCTTTGCCAATTAAGTTAAATTAATCAGAATGCTGTTTTGGTGGCATTTATCTTTGCTTCGTTGAGAATTATAAGGTTACAGTCAGCAGTAATGAAATTCAAATCCGGGTCACGAGAGTACTGATGCTTCCTTCTGAACTTTCATCGTTTTTGTTTGTCCAGGTGCAGTAACAATTATACTTTTTGACTCAGTGACAAGTGATGCAAATGAGGAAAAACATGTTTTCAGTACTTCCCATGTTACGCCAAAAAGAGTGCCTGAAATTATAGAAAGCACCCCAGGAACATAGAGAAACGTTCTGTGCCATTCTCGTTGGTGGTTGCCATTTGTGTTATGCTTTGATTTATATGACCAGCAGGGTTAGCGAAATCTTTGTAAAATCAGTATATATACCTTCCCATATCTTATTGACCTTTTAATTTCTTCTCCACCAGTTTTTGATTATTTTGAATGAAAAATGAGAAAACTAGTTGTGAGACAAGAAGGTAGTGAGCATGAGCATGAATCCAGGGGGTGATCCAACCGATTCTTCAGCGGCCAAAGAGTACTAGAACTTTTTATGAGGAGTTACTTTTGACAGAGATCATAGAACGATTTAAACTTTCATGTCACGTAGATTCAATTATAGGCAATAATAATATACTCAAGTCTAATCAACAAATGGGGTATGGGGAAGCCATTGGATGAGAAAAGAAATGATTTTTTTGACAGGAGGAATTCAAAGAAGAAATCGACATTATACTGAAAAGTAAAAGTAGGCAGATTTCAATTTTCAACTGCTTCAAGCAATATTGGATCAATGATATACAACTTGCACACTCTTGTAGTTGAAAGAAAGTACATTCTGTTCACAGTTGCATTAGCCGAAAACAGGCAAAAATTGTTAAATCTCTATCACTGAGTTCTGGGCTCTGCTTTTCCTGCACTACTTAGTACAGCTTTGGTGAGGAGATGAATAACAATTCCAATGGGGCAAAATAGCAGGCAAAGAGACAGAATGGCGCATTTCAATACCATTTTGCAGACCATCATGATAAACCTGCCTGTTTCAAATAAAAAAGCAGCATTAGAATTGTTTAATAAGGCGGCTTCCGCCCTTTTCCTCTACCCAATAGGATCAGAAAGCAAACAAATGGCCAGACAAACATGAAGCATCCTTCGTCTCCCCTCCTCCCATGCCCTAGATCGACATCTGGAGCATGGATAAAGCAATATAAAAGTCTAAAATCGAGTAAACCAAGGATATGGATGAGTCTATGATACGATATAAAGAAAGATGGACCTTTGGCTCCAACACAACTTTAAACGCTAGCTCATAAGTAACGGATTGCCAACACGGCAACACCTTCTAAGGACACAACTGCTCATTTCCTCAACTAACATGAGACAATCTAACACATTCACAATAAAGTGTGAGAAAAAGTGAGAGACCTCACAGCAAAAGGATCTACAGACAATAGGTGAATCCAATCTGATGCCAATGTCATCTCAATGGAGAACATCTTTGCTATACCAGACAGCTGAACAGAATGAAATGTCAACAACCCAAATCACAGAATCAGCACAAGATGACAACTGTTATTGGTTAAGCACAAGAACAAACCTCTGGAAGCCAGCATTTACTAGCAAACATTAGCCGAATAGTATCTGGTGTCCAAGACAGGTATAATAGATATGTGTACAGAAGTCCAAGCACAACATACGGTATGCCGCTTTCCATCAATTTTATGGTCTGCATTAGTACTTAATTATACCCTATTGCAATATATCTTGTAAAGGCCCAAAATAAGTATCTTGCAATTAGATGACAAATCAATGCAACAAAAATCATGCCTCATGAATTCTACTTTTAAATGCATGACACAAGGAAAGAGAACTTGGCTTATAACTTTTTATGTCTTCCAACAAAAGAGATAAGCAAGAGCTTCTTAAGCTTATAATATAACCAGAGAGCTTACTCTCTAGAAAATGCAAAAAATAGAATGTTACTTTACAGAAGAGATAACTTACAAGTTCAGCTTTAGGTGCTGCAACCATGAGAGTGTAAAACGGAAGAACGCCTGCTGTTCCTACCATAAAGACACCAGCAGCTACTTGAGAACTAGGCAACCGTGTAAAAATAAGACATCAGTTATCACAAAAGTCCAAATAGATGATACCAAAATATTTTCGCAGAGTATAAACGATAAGAAGCTTCACAAATATGTATTTATACATATACCTATGTACTTATAATCAAATAGATCAATTTGATATTCCATATACAGTATGTTAAAACTGACTCTTGGGCTAAGGTGTAAGACACTAGCAATTCAGATCTCTACATAAGCAAGTAAGAATACTCTTTCATTGACATGAGATAAAAGGTAGAATAAAGGTTCCCAAACGTAATGAGAGAAACGAGATCCAATGGAACAGGCTACACAGGGTGGGAGATATTAATTTTCAATCAGATGAAAGAAGCCAGCAAACTGTTTTATTTCTACAAGTTCTTTTCTTTTTGAATTCATGTTTCATCTAAAAGGAGGACAGTAGGCTTAGAGAGTATTTGGACAAAATTAATAAGCATTGTAAGAATATTTTTGAATGGTTAAATTTTGAAATTGAATTGAAATATAAAAATGTTAAATGCCTTATATCCATCCACAAGGAACGGAAAAGAAAAAAAAGAAAATGGGAGTTCAAGAGAATAAAAAAGATCAAAGGATTTTGCTAAAAAATCAAAGAAATTCAAACTTCCATTCATCACGGTTTTGAGAAGCACACTACTTAGTTTTCTTATCCACCCCATAAGTAACCAGATGGAATTTACCTCGGAGAAGTATGTAAAAAGTGGAAAATTGTGCCCCCAGCCATGTTGAATTCTGATTGCATATTAATGATTTGTTCTTCGATATACCACCCAACAGCTCACACAAATAGATAGATTAGCTATTTAGCTCGAAGTAAACTATTGGATTGGCAAGAAAACCCTCTGATCTGAAACATTAACATTCATTGCCTAACTTATAAATAATGACAACGGGAGAGAACGTGTCGTAATAATCATGCCTGAAATGTCTGATTCAATGTCAGAGAAAGCGGAAAAAGGTTATGATAATTCATCAAGTCAATCGTACTCAGAACTCAGAAGCTACAAACCAAAAACTATCACACCTTTGCCATGCTTCCTGATACATGAAAGTAGGTCAGTTTTCAGCAGTTGAAAGTGTTATGTTCTTCACCATGTTGAGAATTTCATTCATAATTACCTAAAGCACATTATTATGTGATGACTGTAAATTAAGATGAATAACCCGATTCCTAACCACATAGAGAGGATTCCCAAGAATTATCCAAAAAGAACCAAAGAAAGGTAGCAAAACATGAATTGAGAACTAATGATAAATGATAAAAAGACAAACAAAGCAGTGGAAGAAAATATTACCCATGGCAGACACCCTGGAACTTCTTATTTGTGGAAGATTTTGGAGGTTAGGCTGACACATTACCTTTGATCCTCCAAGGAAACTCCATCCATTGCCATGCTTGGTTCGTCGTTTCCGAACTTGTTGGCTTAAAAGATCAGGCTTTATTGTTCTAATTGTGGAGGACGGAGGCTGTTTCTTCCAGATATATCATAGTATATTTGACGACAGAGCAGGTGTCCAGCTGCCCATCAACAAGTAAGTAGTAAAGATTGATTACTTCTAATAGCATAATCATTTTGCAGAGTTGGCATTTCATTGTAGCTTCAATCTTGGTAAAACATAATGGTCTTCTCATTCCATGTACAAGTAAAAATCAAACATAGAAAGTACAGTATGACTTTTTATCCATTTATCATATATAGAAGTTAAATTCAACTAAATTATCTAAACCACCTTATTTTTTAGTGATACTACTAGAAGACTTATGCAAAATACTTGATTCTTGAAATGGACAAGAGGTAAGAATAGCTGCCTCTTTATAATAATTGCTCATGTTTAATTACTGTGGTCTTTCAAATTGCATCACTTAATAATACATGTAATCAGATTTGGTATCTGATGCAAAACTCATAACTTAATTCTGTTTTTATCTCCATTTAAAATTTGTATGAGAAAAAACAAATTAAAAAAATCTTAATAGTTCAATTAATTGGGTTATCTGAATTGTCACTTTGTCTTTAATGAAGATTCAATTCACCGCCTCAAGTTTCACATTTCCCCTTCCTCTACTATCATTAAAAAAAGCAAAAAGTAATTATGTGTATGTGTTGAGTCATACATGCAGGCATATAATCCAAACTATATATTCACTTATCCCTCCCGCTCAATATATTCTTCCCCTTTTCTTCTTTGATTTTTTTGTCATTTTATTTTTCTTTTCTCTAATATGGGGGTCTATTTGAAATGAAGACGGTGCTGATGAGGAGGAAGTGAAGAAACTATCAAAGAATAATTCTGTTGGAATGGCGGAGGAAGGCAAGCCACTGGATGTTAAAGACTACGAAGATCTGAGATTGATTTTAGAACCGGAAGAACTACGGATGGAAATTAGTCATGAAAAAGCTAGTATTTATTTTAATACTATATTTTCAGACTTTTTTTCTGATGATGAACTAGAGAAGAAAAAAATTGATCGTCCTCCCGTCAATTGATATAATTTGAGAAATGAATGGGTCTTGATCCTCCAGAACCTAAATTAGGTGTGTATGGTGTTAGATTATAGGTTCTACGCAGCGGAAGTATCGCCCTAATAATTTTCTTACATGTATAATAAATATCATAACCA
>JBDJHY010000049.1:20497254-20511253 GCA_039654485.1 Withania somnifera | reverse complement strand
TAGTGTAAAACACCTCCCCCGCCCCCCCTCCTCTTTGTTTTTTTTTTTGTTTGCTAAAATTTTTACTAAGAGTGTGCCTTTGAGATTGTATTAAGATTTAAGTCATTCTGTTGTTTAAGTTTTCTATAACTTAAACAACTGGAACCTCATTAAATATAAAGACAGGGCAATACATTCCGTCCGTGGAGCAACTCCCATAAAAGGGAAATATTCACAAATCAACCTTTAAACAACTAGGACGACAACGAAACTTTACACTAATTCATACAAAATTGAACCACGAGACACCTTTTCTAGTAATTCCTCTTTCTCTTTTGTAGCATTCAGTAACTCCAGAGCGGTCTTTAAATGCGGTTTTAGATTATAAGATGTGACATTACAGGGAGTCTGCAACACAGAAGAAACAGGTTACGTCTTATATGAGAAATGGACGGGGTGTATTTGCGCATCGAATTATGATGTTCAAGATCAAGATAGTCCTACTAGAAGCTATTCAAGATCACTTAAATGCAATTGAGATAGGTAGTGGCATTCCTAGCACAAGCTTTATAAGCCTCTAATATTCTGTACCCATCACTTTCCTGATCTCGTAACCTATTACCTCTCAGAGCTACTTTATCACAAAAAACAAAGAGATATGTATGTGTTCTTTCTTCTTTGTATCTCTGACTGCCAACTCCCTAAATCCTCTGTTGGAGCTAGCTTCTGTGTTGGAAGAAACTTTGCATTGCCAATTAAAACTTGTGTCGCTAAGTATAGTGGAGCCATGTTATCTGCATGTCAAACCATTCATCCCTTTATATAAATCAGAGGCATCAGTAAGAACAGCAACGTTGCAAGCATTAGGCTGCTTCCTGTGCACCTTCAAAACTATTGCTACACCTATGGAATCCCCAAATAGGAAGGTTGGTAGATTACGGAACTCTGGTTTCTGCAACCAATTTTTTCTCTAGTAAAGTGTCAAGAAGAAAAAGAAAATGCTCTGACATTCAATGCCAAGTCATCATGTTCAGGCTTTCTTGGTTGATGCTAGTAGGAATACCAATATTTACATGGAGAACTAGCAGCTTGCTTTACATTGATAATATTTTACATTTTTATCTAATACACAACACAGATTTTTCCCTAGTAAATAATATACCATAATGGAAGATGAATTTGATCTCAATCCTAAAATGGAGAAGGTGAGAGTGTTACTTGTTGGACTGCTTGAAAAGGAAAGAAGTATAGATAAGGCATTCTTCCTACTTTTCTTTTTCTGATTTCGACACGGAAATGATGCTGCAGGTTAAAGAGTCAATGAGCATAAAGATATTGACATTGTTTGTGTGGAGAAAGATTCAACTTTCAGTGATTCAGATATTGGGAGATGCAATTTGCTTTTTGCCTGCTGATCCAATTCCTGATCAGCAGAACAAGTGTGTTGGTAGTAGTTCAAAGCTACGCGAGAGCAACCAATCTGCATCCCCTCTTTCAGAAGAGGCTGGATCTCCTAGAAGAACTAATGTGCAATTTGAACTCATAACAGTTCTGTTTCATAGTACAAGGTGACTTCCCTAACATCTGAAAGAGGAGATCCAGATTGGTTGCATTTGCGTAGTTTTGAACTAGTACAAACACAGTTGTCCGGCTGCTCCGGAACATCAGGAATTGGATCAGCATGTTCGTGTCAAAAACAGAAAAAGAAAAGTAGGAAGGACGCCTTATCTATACTTTTTTTTCAAGAAGTTCAACAAGTATTACTCTTACCTTCTCCATTTCAGGAATCAAATTCATCTTCCCTTGTATAACATGTAACCTGTTAAGTAGTCACCATGTACAGTGAAACAAAACTGTTATGCGTTCAATTTGCATAGATGTCCAGATGTTCTTTCACCTTATCAGGAACCGAATGCGCAAAGATGACTTACATAAAACAATTTTAACCAGTGACAAATGTGTTTTCACTTTATCACGAGCCGAATGATGAGGTACATAGATCTCCAACTTACTTTACGCGAATATATATAGCAAATGTCATTTCATTTTTTCACGAACCAAATAATTACGTACATTAATCTCCAACATACTTTTAAGGAACCAAAGGATTATACGAGAAGAATTAATAGATACCTAAACTGATGTCAGATGAAAGAAGCCAATTTTGTTAACGGTCTTTCAGTTTCATAAAGACATAAAAAAGTTTTTGCCTGGATTTAGGAAAAAAGCATATATAATGTATTGACCACTAATTGATAGAAAAGGAAAGGATCAATCTTGAAATTCCCTTGAACTGCTAACAGTGGTCCAAAGTGAATTGACACTTGATAGATAACTTCTTGAATCTACTAACGACGGTCTACTTGGTTACTCTTGTAAAGTAACTACTTATTTGGTCAAAATTGTTTTGTTTACGTCATCTTTGTGCATACACCTTCTACTTAAGCTATGTCATCTATGTAAAGATTGTTATAGCTTTTGGAAAGTTGACAGTTGAGACTGGAATACTTAAAATCTCCAACTGCACACCTGTGAAATCGGCCAGTGGATTATATGAGGTGGTGTGTTCAATATGGCTGAAATTCTTTCCTTTCAAAAATATTTTCCTTATTTTTTTTACTAATCTTGTAGTCTGGGAAATATTTTCTCAGCACATTATTTTCCACCAGAAGAGAGGGAAATGACTTCACTAACTTATTGGCGGAAGTAATTTCCCTTTACAAATCTTAATCCACTTCACTTACTTCTTTTAACGGTTTCTCTTCTATCAACCTTTAATATTTAAGGTTGAGAGGGATCAAGACAGAGTACCTCAAGTGCAAGTTCAACGATGTAAAACATGAGGCTAGTGTGGAAGTGACACTTGATACTCGGGTCATCCAAAAGAAAGGAAATTTCAAGTATTTGGGTCTATTATCCAAAGTAATAGGAATTGATAGTGATGTCACACATAGGATCGCAAGCTTCTGGAATTTTATGTGATAAGAAGGTATTACCACACCTTAAAGGTAAGCTCTACATAGCAATGGTCAGACCAATTATGTTGTATGGAGTGGAATGCTGGTTAGTCAAAACCTCACACGCCTAAAAAATGAAAGTTGCGGAAATAAAGATATCGAGATGGATGTGTGAGTATACTATGAAAGATGAGATTAGAAATGATGGTATTTGGTATAAGGTTGAGATGGTTTGGGCATGTGAAGAGGAGGTGCATAAATGTCCCAAAGGTGTGAGAGATTGACTATGGATGATTTCAGAAAGGTAGAATGTAGGACGAGGATGCATTGGGGAGAGGTGATTAGGTAAGATATGACGCAGCTTCAGCTGACCGCGGCCTTGTATAGGAGGTTATGGAGGATATTGATAAGGGTAGAGTGTTAGTTATAGCTGAGTGTTGTCTATAGCTGAGTGTTGTCTTGCTTACCCTTCCCTATTAGTAGTAGTATTACAGAGGCAATTTCTTGTTATTCGATTTTGTAACTAATTTATGTTCCTTGAACAATGATTATGGTATTATTTTTGGCAGTTACTGTTCCTCCGTAAGAATACTCTAGCATACTTTCTATTTGGGGTTGTTTGGCATGGAGGATGTTATAAACAATGTTATCCAATGGATTGGGACATTTCGTGGAATAGTGAGATAATTAATTCTAACACTAACTAATCTTACCCCTACCTTGTGTGAAGGTAGGGAGGTTGTTTTAGACTATTTAGCAAGAACCATTTTATCTATTATCCCACAAACACTAGAGTTCCCTTGTATTTATATGCAATAAAAACCGAACTTTGAATCTGAAAGCCCTACCCCTATTACATTAACAACGACAAACCAAGATGAAGACATATAATACCTTAACTAAGATAGGATCAATTGAAATCTGAATATCTTTAAATGCGTACCTAGAACAGCGCCTGGCCTCCACATTGTCCATATCTGCATCTAATATCAACGAGAAATTTTTTAATTCTTTATTTGATTACTGACCAGATTCAGAATCTTACAAGTGACTGTCGCACATCTGGTTGGCGGGGAATTAGGGATTCCAAATAGAAATTAACATGCATGGCTTTACTTACCAAAATCTTGACAGTTAAAATGGTACTGTATTTTAGTAAAAAATTATATTTAGAACGAAAGGTATGAAAAGACACTCATAGGATTTGCTCTTATTCCCTACCCTACTCAATCGTACTGTATTTTTAGTTAGATTATATGTAATTAATTGGCTTTTAATAAAAATTAATACAAAGATTCACGTGGAAAGGAATGGAATGTAGAAAATAAATTAAAAATACTCATATTTAATGTTTAAATTAGAATGAAAAAGTGTAGTTAAGCTTTCAAAGAATATTTATTGTAGGAGCAAATGCGAAAATTTCAATTAATTTTATCTTAATATGGTAAAGAAACAAGCAAATTGGGACATATAATTTTTAGTAAGAGGGATCTTTAATTATTTAAGTTGATACCTACCATTATAATTGGTTTTCAAATTTCTAAAATCAAACCAAATTAAATTGAAAATTGTCGATTTGGTTAGATGTGTTCGATTTATGATTAACTAATAATAAATTAATAATAGTATAAGAAATGACAATGACAAAAAAGTTTGCCGAGATGCTATTCCTAAATAAGACCAACTAAGTAAATATCTTTAACAAGTCTATTTTGTTTGACATTCCAAACAAGAGTTTCGTTCCTTGAATTTTTAAACCAAATGTCAAAATAATAAGCACTGATGGTACTACCTATACGATTAAAATCGCAGGTGAATGTATTTTGTGGGGGAAGCAACCACCAAGAAAACAAGTTCTAAAAAATACTTCCCCAAAAACTTGCAAGTTGCAATATAGTTGGATTAAATTGCTGATTTTTAAGAACTCTCTAAAGTGATAAAGTTAAACTCATGATCGAAATGTAACAAGATATTTATATTTTATTTATGAATAATATACAAACAGGTGAAAAAAAAACTCACCCCAAATCAAACTCCCTTCCTCTTTGAACAATAATCAAAGGCCCTTTATTCTAATTAAATCTTTAAAACGCCTATTGTACTCTCTCATTATTAATTTTTTTTTATTTCTTTAAAAATCATTATACTTTTGTTTTATTAAATTCATGTAACAAATTTTTTAGAAAAATATAAATTTATCTGTTGGGTGAAAAAGTGAGAAATACTAATTAAATATAACAATAGTTCAACAATGAAATAAATTAGCATAATGAAAAAAATAATTTTATTAATAATAAACTCTAATATTTATTTATACAAGTGAAATAGTAGGTAATAATAACTACACAAATATATTTCGATACAGGAATACAAAATATTAAATAAATTAAGGTTAAATTTTTAAAGATTGAATTTATTTAGATTTTAAACTACAAATTATGTAATACTCCATTAATGACAAAAACTTTTTTATTTATATAGACAACGGATATCCCTGCTGTTTTATATTACTTGGCCCTTATATAAAAATAAGTTGTTTTCATTTACATGTCCAATTTATGAAATCAAGAGAAATTTTTTAATATTTTTTTATTTTTACCCTTAGTATCAAATACCTGTATAGAGTAGTAGTAGTCAAATATAAAGTTTCAAAGCATTATTAATGAGGCTAGTTTAGTAAAATACACCTCTAATTAAATTTTCTTAAGGGGTGTGTCATATCAAAAAAGACTAAGTAATATGAAGCGCATGGAGTAAGTAAGGAAAGACAAAAATATATGCACATGCATGTACGTGCATATACACACGCTTAATGCATATACTATTAAAATAACGGTCATAAAAATAACATTAAATTTTATGTCAAATTCATAAAAGTATTATTTCATTTGTAATGTTCACGAACTTAAATAAAAAGTTACAAAAACTTAGATTAAAAAAATGAATAGTATATAATAAAAAGAAGTATTACATAAAGATAATTGATATAATATGGTAAAATGAACATACATAGGATAAAGGGGGGAGTTTTATTATGCAAAACTTGAGGGGGAAATTGATTTTTAAAATTAAGTTGGGGTGAAAATATATATAACTTTTATCTAATTAGTACAAATCGGAGTTTTATTTCATTTGTTACTTAATTTTTGGATGATGAATTTTGTTCAGTTAATTATTATTATTATTTTTTTTGTAAAATCATAACCAAACCAAACATAATGTGTTTTTTTTGAATGAATCGGCTTACTACCTATTAATTTCTGAAGATTAACTGTGACACGAATCCTATGATTAACAGTTGCATGTCCAAAACCTCCTTGAGTAAACAGGGGAAATGTTCAAATCTTATATGTGCAAGAACAGTACTGTATATATCAGAAACCTCAATTACGAAGCTTCTATTTCGTTTGAGTGGCATGAATCTAGTCTCTAGCAACTCAAGGTAGGTAATTGATCAGTGAAGTGTTGCAAATGCCGACGGTGGGTTCAAGTTATGGATATAAGTCGTAAACGTTGAAAGTATAAAGATTTTTTAAAATGCTCCCTGTAGTTTTACCTTTAATTTTCTCTTGATTCTATTTTTGAACAATCTTTCCTTGCTCTGAGGAATGCTTAGTTACTGTGTTTATCGCGTTATCAATTAACGAATGTCGTAAATATTTGTACATAAAGCTGACCTCATTGTATATATCACTATGCCTTGTGTCCTCAAAAGGCATTCAGCCATTAGTTTTCATTACCTTAAATGTTTATATCTGTCTTCTTGATATCCAACTTCATCAGTGTACTAAATGTGCACTACTACCAGAAAACTTTTAAGTGTATAGATCACCTGTTTGCTTACCAACTGTCCCACTTACCGTTTCCTGTACACCTATCCTGCCGGTGTTTTTTTGCTTTTTTTCCGAACCACTACCTTCAAATGTTGCTTCTGTTACGCAATGAAAGTTTGAAGAGATTTAACTTATATCCAACAACTGTGTAATGAGTGGCACTGATGGTGTAGTTTCTCATTAAATATATATATCCTCTTTCTGAAATTGATTATTCATTTCTCTATGTGGTCTAACATGATGGATGGCATAGCTGCAATGCAATCAGCATCCCTCTTGTCATCATCTCTTCCTTTCTTTAATGGGTCACCGCATAGCCGACTGATGAATCCACTAATTCAGGATGTTGTACTTTGCATACTATGGAAGCAATTAACCTGTTTATCATCGTCACCAAGTAGTCCATCTACTTCAGCTTCACCTTCGCCATCATTGAGTCATGTGCAAGGGCAAGATTACTTGGGCAAAAAACTCAAGACCAGCTACAGTTGAAGGCTTTGATTGCCAACTCTCTCATATCTGGTTGCTATGAGTTGAATCTTCCTTAATGAACAGTAAATAAGTGGAACTTCATCAGCTGAATATACAATCAACAATATGGAAATTTGACTATAAAACATGCTCATTAAGGAATAAAATTTACTAGAAAAAGAGAAAAAGGAAGACAAAATTTTCTGACATTAATTAGCAATGGAGGGAATTAAGGTTTTGAATTTTCTTGTAATTTATTATGCATGGATGCCTATCTTAAGCAATTTTTCATGTAAGGAGGTCGATAGCTGATCATTTTTGTTTATTGCCTTCTGTAAATGCATCGAGTGGGTTTCCAAAAATTTTGACAATTTGAAAATATGTAATATTGTACACAGTGGATTCTTCTCCACTCAGATGTTAAGGGTTTCATATCCATCTCCGTGGAGATCTGACATAATGACATTACCGCCTTTGCAGCACTAGATGTCTTGTTAAGTTTCATTTGCTCAATTAGCATATAGGTTTATCTCCGTGATTTAGGCTCCTTTTCCTCAAATCAACAAAGAAGAGAGACGTAAGTTAATTCAATCTAAGATCAGGAAGTTAAGTGATATGCATATTGGTTTCTATTTGTGATTTAGGTTCCTTTTCTCCAAATCAATGAAGAAGGGAGATGCCAGTTAAATTCTGTCAAACAACAGGGAGCTAATTTCAATGCTGGGGCAGCTCGGAAGCGAAAAATAAACAGCCCCAAGAAAGAAATTAGGGTTCTTAATGCTTTTTCACGCTCAACAAGATGCACCAGTCTCTAAGTTGCTCGATCAACCCTTCCTTGAATAAAATTGTTTTCATGATAAACTCCCCTTGAATTAGTTTCTTGTCTCATTTGGGGAAAAAATTATTCTAGTTAATGTTCATTAATAAGGTTCCAACATTCACAATAACAACTTCATTTTTACAACACACATAATTCTACATTAGCAGTACTGCACTAGCTATCATCAGATTATCTCCTTTGTATTCCATAGGAGAAAAATCAAAAAGACACGCCATGCCAATGCAGAACCACCAAACCGAACAACATAAAAGTAGATGCAAACAAACGGTTATCTCTCTTAGTAGCCTGTAAAGACAGAAACAAAACTAACACCTATTTAGCTTACTAGAACCTTCAGTGACACATGTATAGTACCTGCAAGACCTCAAAGTTAGCAAAACACCAAAAAATTAAAGCAAGTTTTCACATTGCAAAGTACATCCAGCTGCCCAAAAAGAGGTCGGTATTTTTTTGGAAACTTCTCTACCCTTTGTTCTCTTGGGGTTTACAGGTTTTAATATACTATGTGCTGTTTTCCTTTCTGGAATGAACTTCTTGTCCTTTCTGAAAGAAAGCTATGTTACTTTTTCTTTCTCTAACAATTTAAAACTATCTACTCCCTCTGTTCCATTTTACGTGACACCTTTTCCTTTTTACTCTGTCCCAAAAAGAATTGCACCTTATTATATTTAGAAATAATTTAGCTATGAAATTTCCATTTTAAGCTTAATGAAATGATTTACAATCTAAGAATTATTTTAAACCACAAGTTTCAAAAGTCTTCTCTTTTTCCTTAAAACTTTGTGTCATGTCAAACCATGCCACATAAAATGGAATGGATGGAGTAATATATTTAGGATTTAACTTATATATACACACCGATATTGTAATATGACATAGCCTACACTATTGATACCCATGATGTTTGGATCAGTTTATTTGCAGTTAGACTAATTCTGCAGAGCACCTGCTATCTCCTCCAACTAGTACGCTCTATCGAGTAACTCTGTCCACCAAAACTTGAATAGACGAGAAAAAACCCCATCAGTGTTTTTGCCTTCTGATGGAAATTGAAACTTGGAAGACCTCATTGTTTCCAACTTACTTTATCAAGCACTAGGTCACACTTTGAGTGATACTATTACTTGGTTCATTATTTTAATTCATCACAACAGATAATTTATCTTATATACTAGGTTACTAGCTGATCCTACATTAATTCTGTTGTAATTGTTTTGAATTTTTATGTATTATCATACATAGAAGTTAATCTCAACTACTCTTATAAAAATCACCTTACGTTTTAGTAATACTACTATACTTTTAGACAAGTCTTCACTGAATTTAATGAATAATACTTGATTCTTGTAACCAACAAAAGGTAAAGTAGCTGTCTCTTTAATGATTACTCCTGTTTAATAACTGTGTTCTTCAAATTGCATTTTTTACATAATACATGTAATCAGATTTAATATCCATTGAAAAAGTCAAGATCTGTTTTATCTCCATTTTAAATTTGTATGAGAGAAGAAACAAACACCTACTTGAGAGGGACTTTATGTGGTTAGATTAGTTGGCCACTTGAAATTTTACTTTGTTGGTGAAGGCTCGATACTTCACCTCCTAATTACCTCTCCCATTTCCCCTTTCCCTACCCCCATTTTTATTAAAAGAAAAAAAAAGCACCTTCTTGACGGTGTGTGAGCTTAGTCATGCATGTAGTCGTATAATCCAAAAATGATGATTCAACTTCCTCACTATATATTCACTCATTCCCCTATTCAATTGAAGCACACTACATAATCTTCTATTTTCATCTTTGCTTTCTTTGCTTCTTTGTCAGTTTATTTTACCTCTCTCTAGTATGGGGTCTATTTGTAGTGAGTGTGGTGCTGATGAGGTGCAAAAAGCTGTAAAAAATGGTGAGGAAGTGCATAAAACGACAAAAAGTAGTTCTGTTGGAAGGGTGGAGAAGACCATGCCACCACTCGATGGAAAATATTACGAAGATCTGGGGTGCATTTTAGAACTGGAGGAACTAGGGGAGCAAACTAGTTACGAAAATGCTAATATTGATTGCAGTACTATGTTTTCTGATTTCTCTCACGAGGATGAAGAGATGGCGATGGTGATGAACTTGCATCATTATGTAGAAAATGAGATAATTGATCCTCCTTCATTGTTACTGCCAGAACCATCCTCAATAGAATTTGAGTACTGGATGGATCTTGATTCTCCGGAACTGAAATTTGGTGGGAGTGGTCCATGCTTGAGTGCTGATTGTGGTAATTGGGACTTCAAGCTAATGCAATGGTTTTGGCAGCCAAATAGCTACGAGGAGTTCCTACGTTTTAAGAAAAAATAAAATTTCTTCTTTGGAACTGAATTCTGATGCTATGATTTTTTGACACTATTAAGAGAAGTACTGGATCCCTTTCTGTGTATGTGTATTTATTTTTGCTGTCAACCTACCTGTTTTCAGTTTCTCTCTCTGCGTGTTGTAATTTACAACGTAACAAGTCTCTACATCTGAGGCATTTTTAATCACCAACTTTAAGCAAGTGTAGATATGTGAACTTGATATTACATCAAGTGTTGTTATACTACTGTATCAAATAAATGAACAAGTACTGTACTTTTGAGTTTGTAAATTTGGGGTTTGGTTTTGTCATTCTGTTGTACTTTTATTCCCTAATTTGACAATGAGAGCGTAATAATGAAAACCAATAAGCTTTCTCTTCCTACAATCCTGAAACAGGAGTATCGCAAAGCTAGCATAAGAAATCAATTGAGCTAGAGGCAACAAAAAGTAAGGCACGTGATTGGTTGAAGGGGAGGGAAAGACGGCTCTAGCCTTTTATATACGCTACTTTTGTTTATGTTAGAGATTTCCAAGGCAAAGAAGAAAGATTTTGAGTGGAATATTCAAAGGTTTTAAGTGAAATTGATGAATTTGGATGGAAGTGAAAGAACAAGTTGTATATGTACATATAGAGTTTTACCTCTCGGAGGGTGATATTACAATTTTGTAGAAGAGCCTAATCCGTTTCCTGACACGAGAATAAGAAGAATGCGGAAGCTCAAGTGAAAACCCATTAGAATTGTGGGCTTCACCCATCTACTACTCGATTTTAAGTAACCACAGTTAGAAGGATCCATCCAATAGCACGGAAACACAACGAAGGCTTTCTCTTTTAAAGGCAAGGGTACTGAGGACTCCATTGAGGCATTAAGTAAGGAGTTGGAGGAAATCAAGGCACATTCACTTTTTCCTTTCAGTCTCTTTTGGATAAATGAATCATTCATAGCGATGCTATTGGTCACTACCCAAGTTTAGTAAATGTGATTTGATGATGTCAATCTTTTTATCTCATTGCAAATATTAGTTAAACTCAAGTAAAGAAAACTACTTTTGCTCAACATTTTAGCTCTCTATGTGGCGGATCAGTGTGGGATGGTATGTTCTTTCCCTTTAAATTTTGTTTTCCTCTGAAATTGTTATATATTTGTAGTACACGTATGGCATAGATTTTTGAGTGAAAATGTGTTCTATACAATTCTGGCTCTTTCAAAACTGAATCAAATTTTCTCTATCCTTTAAAGCACACAACCAGAAGAACAAATGATGATACACCTGCTAGAATAAATTACCAAATCATAAAAGAAAAATTTTACTGGAACCTCATTAAGAACAAATACAGGGCAAAAGATTCTAACCGTGGAGCAACTCCCGTAAATGGAAATATTCACATATCAACCTTTAAACAGTTAACACAGTGATGAATGTTTACACTAATTCAAAGAAAATTTGAAACACATGACATACCTTTTCTAGAAGCCCTTCTTATCTCTTTTGTGGCATTCAGTAACTCCATGGCGGTCTGTAAACAGGGGGTTTATGATTGTACGAGATGGCATTATAAGCAGTCTGCACACAGAAGAAACAGGTTACATCTTTTATGAGAAATGGGTGGGATGCATCTGTGCATCTAGTTATGATGTTCAGCCAATCAAGATAGTCCTATTAGAAGCTATTTAAGATCACTTAATGCAATTGAGATAGGTAACACTGGCATTCCTGGCAAAAGCGCTATTAGCCTCTAATATTTTGTACCCATCACTTTCCTGATCTCCTAAAACATTACCTTTCAGAGCTACTTTATTACAAAAAACAAAGAGATATGTATGTGATCTTTCTTCTTTGCATCTCTGACTGTCAACTCACCCAAATCCTATGTCGGAACTAGCTTGTGTGTGGGAAGAAACTTTACAACCCTCTGTGTTGTTTGCAACTGCTAAACAGCATATTTCCTTGGTTTCTGAAAATGGACCTTTCTCATGAATGGTTTTTTGAAGCTCAATACTGATGGTTTTTCAAAAGGAAATCCAGGTCCATGTAGAGGAGGTGATGTTATCAGAGACAGTAAAGAAAATCTTATAGTTGCTTTTGGGGGTCATTTAGCAGTAACCCCAACAAGTTTGCTGAAGCTCTTGCTTTGAAGATTGGAGTTGAATGGTGTTGTAACAATGGCATCAGAAAATTGGAAGTGGAATGTGACTCTAAACTCTTGATCAAATGGATTTTAGGCTAGTATCAACCTCCATGGAAACTGGTGGATAACACAGTTGAGATTTAAGGAATGCTTACTCAATTTGCAATCTGGAATATTCATCATTGTCTAAGAGAAGGCAACAAGGTAGCAGATTCTTTGCCTAACTGGGGACCTAATTGCAGAGATATTAGATGGATTTATAATTTTCAACTCCACTGATTAGCAACAGAGGGAATTAAGCTTTTGAATTTTCTAGTATATTTATTATGCAGGGATGCCTATCTTGATTTCATGTGAGAGATAGTTCACCAATTTTGTTATTGCCTTGTGTAAATACATTGAGTGGGTTTCCACAATTTTTTATGACAATTTGAAAATATGCAATATTGTACAGAGTGGATACTTCTGCACCCATCTGTTGAGGGTTTCGTATCCATCTCCGTGGAGATCTTACGTTATCGCCTTTGCAGCACTAGATGTCTTCGTTAAGTTTAATTTTCCCAGTTAGGATGTAGGTATCTCTTCGTGATTTAGGTTCCTTTTCCTCAAATCAACAATATCAAAGAACGGAAAGTTAAGTTCTATTCATATCGGTTTCCCTTTGTAATTTAGGTTCCTTTCCTTCAAATCAGCAAAGAAGTGAGATGTAAGTTAATTCTATCAAAAAACGGGAAGCTAAGTTCTATGCTGGGGCCATTCGGGAACGAAAAAGAAACAGCCCCGGAGAACGAAACTAGGGTTCATAGTGCTTTTTTCACGCTAAACAAGATACACTAAACTCAATGATAACCAAAAAAACTGCCCTGGAAAAAGAAATTAGTGTTCTTAATGCTTCTTCACCCTCAAAAAGATGCTCTAATCTCTAAAACACTCTATCAATCCTTACTTAAATAAAATTGCTTACATAAACTTTGCTTGAGTTTAGTTTCGTCGTCTTTCATTGTGGAAAAAACTCTTCCACTTAATGTTCATTATTAAGGTTCCAACATTCATAATAACGGCTTCATTTTCTACAGCACACATACTTCTACATTAGCACTGGAAGCAGCTATCATAGGAGAAAAATCAAAAAGACTGACGCCATGCCAATAGAGAACAACCAAACCGAACTACATACAAGTTCATTCTCAAATACAAACAAATTGTTATCTCTTCGTAGTCTAAAGACAGACGAAACTGACATTCAATGCCAGTCATCATGTAGAGGAGGTGATGTTATCAGAGATAGTAAAGAAAATCTTATAGTTGCTTTTCGGGGTCATTTAGCATTAACACCAACAAGTTTGCAGAAGCTCTTGCTTTGAAGATTGGAGTTGAATGGTGTTGTAACAATGGCATAAGAAAATTGGAAGTGGAATGTGAATCTAAACTCTTGATCTAATGGAT